>JAULBP010053438.1:0-13073 GCA_032355345.1 Lepetodrilus pustulosus
TACTCGATATCAAAAGGAGGTAGTTTACGACTAAAATTACCTCCCTTTGCTAACCAATTACCTCCCTTTGCTATACTTGCACCTCGTGTATAGCTACTACTACTACTGCTACAACTGCTAATATTGCCAGTACTCGGCGACTACTTAGTAACCACACCCACTAATGCTGTCTAGCAATGTTAATTAATTAATACAGACTTCATTAATAAAATTTGCGCTTTTTTATTTTATGGGTGTATGTCTGTGCTGCCCAATAAAACCCTCTCTATCTTCTCCTCGGGAGGTTTAATAAGTCAAAGGAAAACCGTTGATCTCAATGACCTGATATTATGAAGGTGATGAGACAAAGGAACTTTGTACAATGATGTAGTCATAACATTAATCAGACTAATGGGTGATGTTTAGATTCCTCGCTAACAAAATGGAATCATCTGTTCGGATCAAATTCTTTCAAGTAAATTAAATTCATGTGCCGCAGCTCCTGAGCAGACTTAAGATGGCCGACTTTTTGTATTGGGCTGAAATTAATATGTGTCGAAGCAAACCAATATTAGAGTATAGCCAGATTAAATAATGGCATAAAAGTGAGACATGCTGTTTTTTAAAGAAGGGAAATTGTTAATAAATCTTCGAGTTAATATTTTATCGAAGCATTTCCATGACTCCTTTCATTTAAATGTAAAACCAATCAATAATATGTATATAGAAATTGTTTACTTTCATCCTTTGATAATATGGATAGTCTTCATCCAGTATATCTTTGAGCATCATTAGCACCATTACATTATGTCACCTACCATTATTGTCACCATTACTTCACTCACGATTATTGTCACCATTTTACCATCTACTATTACTGTCACCATGACTGGATTACACATTGCTACCATTATGTCATCTACTATCATTGTCACCATTAAGTCACCCACCATCATTGTCGCCATTATGTCACCCACCATCAATGTCATCACTATATCAACCACCTCATTTCACACATTTCTATCCAAATTCATTTAGACAAATTCATTAACTCCAAGTTTCGTTTGTGAAATATGTAACTTAGAACGATATATTCATATACTTGTTCAATGTATTATTTTTTTTCTTTTTTTTTTTCTTTTTTGTTGTTGTAATAACCACCAGTCTATAAGGGCCTCTTAGATCATGCATTATGCATTATGAATGGTAGATGAGTATTTCCCAGTATAATGTTCATACAGTAATTGTACATGATGTGTAATATTATACCGCTTAAAATTCAACTGAATTCAGACTTTTACAAAGTATTTAATAAATATGAAATGTCTTCACAAATGCCTTCTGTCAGCTTATTAAAGTAAGTATTCTCCCATCAAACATCTGGCTGAGTTAATAATAACTGATGCTACTTGACCAACAACTATCTCTGACTACCGGGTATCATGGTTCCCACTGGTTTGAAGACTGCAATATTGTTAAGGCTTCAGTTTCAACGGAATTACGATTTTACAGAGTATTTAATAAATACAAAATGTCTTCACAAATGTGTTCTAAGCCGAGTTAATAATAACCAATGCTACTTGACTAACAACTATCTCTGACTATTGGTTCCTGCTGGTTTGAAGACTTGACAGGATTTCCTTCTCCAGACTAGGGAGAGTTTTTTTAACGCATCTAGCACAGGTGCACCGTCTCCTGTTGTCCGTCATGCTGTGAATTCGCGGCAGTCAATCCACCACAATACACCTCGCGTAATAAGTCAGTTGGGAATCGCAGGAATAGCAGGAATTATCTCCGATGCAGTAGATTTGCTACTCAGGACTTTCATACTGCCTCTCTCTCTCCCCCCCCTTTCCCCGTTCGGGCGCCATTCTTGGGGTCGCAACTCTCACAAATCACACAGATTGTTGGCCACCCCTAGATGAGTCACAGTCAGATTATCATGGAGATTGTTCTTAATATTTTTTTTCCTTTCCTGGTATATTGTCTTTTAATCATTTGATTAATTGTCTGTTTATCTTTCCTTAAACTTTTTATGGTAAAAATCTGACACTGCAACTGACTCGATCAAATGCAGCTTAATTCTTTTGGGATAGATACAATGCTATTGGAATGATGTATTGTTGTATATATTATCTATTCCACATACCTTGTAGTAAATAAAGCTTGTGGTATGCTTTTAGTTATTTTAGATGTTTTCATACATTGAAATTCTTTGGCATGCTTGGTTTAATCATGTACTTTGTTGAATATGTATTTACGCTTATTAGGAGAACTTTATGGTCCTATAATGATATGAGGGATTAATAATAAATAAAAAAGAAAACCAACAGCCGGGTAAATTTTTAAAGAATGTTTCTAGATGAGATCATGTGAACAAGTAATCTCTTTGGTGATATATCTTTTACAATATTTAAAAAATGGAAGGTAAGGTAGCAGATATAATTTATCTTTTTTTAATTAAGGTTACCAAAACAGAATGTGTTCTATTTCAGTTGTTAGGTAGACATGATAGATAAGGACATATGATATTCAGACCTCCAGCATATGCTATTTTGTTAGCAAGTTTCAGCGCTACTGAATTGATAGCGGATGTCATTTGCCATTGATAACTAATGTCATCTGAGATATTTTCTTCGCTTTCGAGCGTTCCAGCATCCCATTCACCACCATTCTCACGCCAAGCAATGCAAGTTTGGAAATACACCTTTCAGATTCAATATCGCTCACCACATTTTGTCTCAGAAACGGTGTAAATGCCTACAAAATAGTTTATCAAATGCATTTAGCATGTTTAGTGGTTCCTGTGTTTCCTATCAGCCCTGTTGGCGATAATTCTGCTCCTATGGTGTTATTGATGAGAACGCTAAACTAAGGGAGATAATAAGGAAACCTCCATTATCTTGTTTAGCGCAAGCTGAAGTAGTAGCACCACTTTGAATTATGTAAATTGTCTCACAGAGATGAAACTTTATGATTTTGTAATCTCGTTGGAATGTCTGGCGGCTGATAATATCACGATTATGTATCGTAAAGATATTGAATATATTTTTTACATGTGGTTATAAATGTCAGAAATCGCATTACTGTATTAAATTCGAAGAAAAAAAATATCTAAAAAAAACCTCACAGGACTTCTTAACATGGGTTTGATGGATGGATATGTCAAAGTTTATTTTTCACTGTGTGTGCGCTTACGGACTGCATATCGTGATTCTACTGTTACATCCGCCTAAAACGTTGTATAAAGTTTTTTCCCGGAATATTCCTAATTGATTCCTATTGAGCGATCATGTATTGTAAAATCATGGCTTAAGATTTACTGTTCATTTTGTGCCATCCGTCTTGCAGAGTTTACTGGGAGCATTTTCATTGATTAGTTAATCACTCTCATTAGAATAAGAATATCGCTCTAAGAATAAAAGTGCCAGCGTTTCAGGCTTTCTGTCAGCGCAGTGGGCGGGGTCTTTGATGATCGGTTTGTCCGAGGTGCAATGAGTACATCCAACTCTTAGAGTACACTAAATCAAGTGTGAGCCGAGAAATGAGAAATACTTGAACCAGGATGGGGGTGGGAGGGCTGGTGGGAGGGAAATGGAAGGGGGTTGGTAGAAGGAGGATTTGTGTAGAAAACACACGATGATATTCAAACAACTACAGCTTTTATCTTCATCACGACCAGGGGTGTATTTTGGTAAGGCGGCAAGTGTTAAGTCATCGGTGACCCCCGCGACCTCCTCCCTGCCTGTTACTGGCCGTGATGTAAAGCATGTCTGCAGGAAAATATGGCTGCACTCATTACCACGGCGATTTGGCGGAAATATTCGCGTTTCAATCCGAATGAACCCGGTGACCAATTCCGCGGTGCAGCGGCAAGCGATGTACCACTCCGTATTGTGTTACACAAGTGAATCCTTGACGAATAAGAAAAGTAGTTCTGCAGACTACTGCAATGTGCATGATCGTGAGGACATTTCAACAGTGCTTCGTGTTACTTTAACCTTCCTCATGCTAACGGCAGCTAGAGATGCCATATAATATATGATTATGATAAAATTCAGAAAAGTGAATTTTATTCAATTTGAACTTTTTATTTGTGAAATAAATTTGTTTAATTAGTATTATTTTTTTTAGTGTTTTCTTGCAATTGTGATTTGGCAGCTCTCTTATAGAAATAAATTTCTTTAATATTTCTTTTTCTTCTGTTATTGAAAATGTAGGATTTTCTTACAATTGTGATTTAACAGCTCTTTAATGAAAATAAGTAACTTTAGTTATTTTCTCTCTTCTATTATTGACGTAATATTGTCGTTTTCAATCCGTTTGAAGGAATAATGAGTTAAAAACTAGCTGGAATAAATCTTCCAGACCTGGATATTCCATCATCAGTAGTAATGCAATACTGTGTTGGAAACTTACTAGACAAATAAACATCCAGGAAAACTATATTTTCTATTACCAGAGAAATACCTAAAAGGTCAAGATTGAGGAAAGTATGAGCTCTATTCAAGGAGTTACTTGTCTTGGCTGATCGGGCGTGGATTAGTATAAAGTTTAGAAAACGTTTTCCATGCTGAGGCTGGCACAGTCAACATGAACCTCAAACACGTATTTAATGTGCAAGGAAGTTGTGCTTTTCTGAAGTACCTCATAATTGATATTGGACAATGTTACAGAAATATAACTGTTTCCTTCTATGTGTAATCCATTCTCGACACGTGGATACATCCGCAGAATAAATCGACGGTCGCACCCAACTGAGAATTAATTTACTGTGCGTGCGCACTTCAGTTTTTGGAACGAAGTCCATGTATGCATTATCAAATTATGAAACAGTTTTGCGACTATCCGTAATGCCGAGTCAATAAATATTACCGTCCTCGAATTTGAAAATATCCAGACAAATTAGATCGGGCGCAATCTATCCACGAGGAAATGCATTGTTAGCGATAAAACCATAGTGACGTTAATAGGAGCCATAGAGAAGTAGTGTCTAACAGACTCCATGAATTGGGTCCATATTGCATGGCGATAACACTTCATTGCCACTGATGTATAGCACAGGGTTATTACCCAGCCATTATCTAATTCTTGTGCAAACCCATTCCCGGTTCCCCTGCCATCTGTGTATACAAGGAAATGGTAGGTGGAGGTCGGGGGTGTTCTCAACTCTGATTCCTCCTCAGAGAACGTTCTGATTCCGTCTCGATTCCACTGGAATCCGCCTGTCACACTCTGGGCTTGTATATGTACTGTTTTATGCAGGATTCATGCGGTATGGCGATGCGATTTGAAATATTGGGAAATGGGAGATGATTGGGGATGTATGGGGAGGGGGTGGGGGTGAAGATGAAGGGTGGGGGGAGGGTGGGGTGGGAGGGGGTGTCAGGGAAATGCCAGATGCCTCCTTACTTCCCCATCCACCATAATAAACCTATCCGGGTCGTGCAGAATTATAAAAACATATAAAATTTTATTGGCTCTCTGGGCTGCTCGGTTGCAATAAAGTTTAGCTTTAAATGGTATTTTGTTTAGAGAATTAATCACATTGCCGTTACTGTTGCTGCCTTCGTTTGACACGCTTTACATTCGGCATGCAGAGCGATTGCTCTGTTTATTGCGAGGGTTTCAGACATTACTGTGCTCAGTTGATGTTGGGTCCTATTCACTTATAGTACAATTTCATCGCTTGGATAAAGTTTGATTGTCCAATCTGGTTGTAATGCACTGCACAGTTTGACAGTTATACAGACATCTGCTCTGCCTGATACATCCCTGCTTTTCTAAAACACCCAACTTATCAGTCAACCAGACATTAACGTATATCGAGGAATTTGTTGCGCAAACAAAAATAGAAAACAACCCAGATATATTCCATTGATAAATGACATCCAGTATTCTATTGATGTGTGTAAGGCCAACTAGCGAGCTTTCACCTCATTTGTTAAAATAATAGCATGCATTTGCGAACGAAATATATTCGCATGAAATTAATCCCAACAATTTAGTCAATTACATCTATTTGAAGAATGTATTTAAGATGTACTGCTATTTGTATTTGTTAATTGCTTGTCCTCTCTGATATATTGCCATTTTTTTTTTTCTCTCCATTCTTCAAGATTGTTAATGAAGTCAGTTTTGAGTTGGAAGAAATATCACATTCACGCTTTTGATATGAATATATTGAATCATTTCTCATATCAAAGACTATTTATACATTTACACTGAATCTGTGATGTTTATGTTAAATGTAAAGTTGTATTCAATTTTATTTCTTATATAGTTGAAATGTAACACTGAATAACAAATTTGAACTTATTAGTTATCAAATGTCAGTACTGTTATATCTATTTAGAAAGTCGCTTGATGCTGATTATGTATTTGGCCTTGGAGGAGGGGGGTGGTGGTGGGGTGGGTGGGGGTGGGGGAGGTGTTGATGGCTTCTAATAAGAATCACTAGATATCATTGCTAAATTGATATATTTGATATAAAATAACCACTTGATTGAGATTCTCTATAGGTCAAACTGTCAACAAGCGATTTAATGTGATTGTCTGTTTGTAAGATATGTCAGATTAATATTGCCTGTCGGTTATGTCGGATTAATTGTCTGTCAGATATGTGTCAGATTAAATGTCTTGTGGGATGTGTTGTATTAATTGTCTGGGTTTGTTTCCAGGTATAACTGCAGAGCTGTACTATGTGAGGAATGGAATCATCAACAGCTACGCATTGTCCTTCAAGATGCCGCTGCCGCCCGACATTGACGACATCTACTTCACATGGCAAAGTCTGAGAGAAAAGCCAGCAGTGAGTCCTGAAAATGATTGTCGTTATTTTTTAAAAATGTTTGTCAATTAAAAAAAATGATTGTCATTTTTGAAAATTGTTGTAGCTTTTCCAAATGATTGTCACCTTTGAAAATGTTTGGAATTTTAAAAATCATTGCTTTTGAAAATGTTTGGAATTTTTGAAACTATTTTCATTTTTGAAAATTCTTGTTGCTTTTGAAAATGTTTTCATTTTTTAATATGATTATCTCTTTTGAAAATGTCATTTTATTTTTATGGATATATAAATGGAAAACATGAAATATCATTATCCATTATTCATTCGCTATTCACGCCACTGACGTCATTAGACTTCAGAGCTAAAGGTTCTGAGGTCGAATCCACCCCTGGGACATTGAATCAATGTTCACAAGATTGCCTTTCTGACATGACCATATACATGATATAGGATATACAATAGTCTTTGTACTGTTGCAGTGCAATTATCTTCCTTGGTTTGTCAGTACCAGCCACTGCTTGCAGGTTGACTGCAAAATGCAGTGCCACAAGTGTTATAGGTTTACTCCTGTCATAAACTGACAAGCTGTGATATGAATGAATCTTGCAAGTGACTTCAAGTTTCAATTCGAGCAAATTGTGTCATTGAGGTATAGAATTTCTTCCAGCAATTAATCTACAAATTAAACACTTTATACAGGTTCATTTTGCCCATAAAGCCCAACGCACACATGTTTTTCGTGAATTTGTCTGTCGTGTGAGTTGAATGAAAACAGATAACAGTGTAAAATCTGGTTACGTTTACCGAAACACGAAACATGTTTCTTGTTTAGCTAAACAATTTTCTTTGCAGTGTGTGCGTTGGGCTTAAGCAATATGTAGACAGATTTGTTGCAATAGCACATCATTGTAACCTATAATGGGTTATGTTACTGGAAGCAGACAACAAGTAGTTTGCGATATCGAACAATGATTGGTCTCATACAGCCGCAGTCACACGAGTTAATGACAGAAGTAGCTACAGTGTTACGAGTCCGACCCGGAATCGCCAGGCGTGAAATTGACATGCAGTGCCACAGTGTGATGACATTGTTGTTCAGTTATGAAGTCTTCACGCCTCACTGACTTTCATGGGCTGTCAAGTTGATTTTATGGCAGATATTGAGATCATCTGCACATAAAAGACCTACAGGTCAAGCGATCGGCAGGATATCTTCTTCGAATGTGCTTCCCAGTGCTTTCTGAAGTGCAATGGTAGCATTTGGGATTTCTGTCGTCTCTTTCGCGGGAGTTGAGTTAAAAGGGAGGTTGTAGTTGGCATGAAAAAGGGGTGGGTGAGGGGATAGGGGGGATGGGGGGGGGGGCACTCACTGATGTATTGATTCTCTGAAATGTACATGATTTATTTCTGACCTTTATGCACTTGAAATAGGCACATGAGTCTCGTTTAATTTTACATGCTTATAGTTTGACAGCCACAAAAATGCATTTACGATTCATTGATTATTACATTATCTCGTGGCAGATTACATTAGCAGATATGATGTATTTAATTTATTTTAAAAATTCTTTTCTAAATTGATTTTGTTGTAGAACTTCTTGAAATTGAAGAGATGTGTATTACCTATTAACATGATTAATAGCTTGGCATAAAATCGTTTATTGATGGATTGGAAAGTAATTCTTTTTTAATAGAAATGCTTTTCTTGTAGTTTCTGTATAAATAATTTTAAGAATGATTTGAATTTTAGGTTTATAAAAAAAAATATGTATATATTTATTTATTTATAGTTATTTATCATTAATATTCATTTAGAATGTTATTTGTATTACAAGGGGTTTATAACTAACATTACAAAGAAAAGCATCATTTTCCATTTTGTAAATTTTTATTTCCATTTTCATTGTTGAAAGAGTTGTCGTCGGTATTTTATACGATTGAAGGAACATGCTAAATTTTGTAAAATTGATTTCCTTTCAGATGTTTTACCGGATGAAGTTCACCGTGTTTCACGACCGTGCACTCAAGCCTCCCCAGGCCAACATCTCTGCTGAGGGACAAGTTCCCAACGCTCTCTCAGGTCCGTGCAATTGGAAATTGTGTTTCATTTCATCCCTCAATGATAATCTTTTTGTAATGTATGTTTGATTCCTGCTGTAATGTAAAATACTAATCCACTGACTCACTTGGATAATTGTATATTTTATATATCTTATGAATATGTAAATATATTATAAATAAATAATTGAATAAATGAATGAATGAATGAATAAATATAAATAAATAAATAATGACATAAATACATAAATATTAATAGATAAATACCGTAAGTAAATAAAAATAATAAATAAATAAAATATTTTTTTACAAATATTAAGTAAGTAAGTAAACAAATATTAATATTTATATAAGTAAATATGTAAGTAAAATAAATAAGTAAATTTATAAGTAAATATGTAAATACCATCAATAATAATTTTCCAAATATATATACATGTAATATCATGTTTTATTGTCTTCTGTTTTCTATATACAGTATTTCCCAGAGTTTTACTAAGAGCCTGCTCTTGTGTTTCAGTGTTCCAGGTGAGGCTGGCCTGTACAGGTGAGATGAGTGCCAACGTCGACGTGGCCATCCAGATGAACATCAGCATCTTCTCCGCATCCAACCTCACCGTCCTCAACTTCAGACGGCAGAAAACCTGCATCAAAGGTAAATAAATACCTTATTCTTTAATACCTCATGGAAGGTAAACACTTTTACTGTAACTGCATCAGTGGTAAATTAGCTTTATTTATAAGCTAGCAGAACACAAGGAAGTGTTTATTTTTCTTCGTGCTGGAAGAAGTTTCTGATGCTCTAGAGAGCAGCAATGTTCGTCAATGCCAGCAGCTGGTCTTCCTTCTGGGTTCGTGGAAATTGCTGCTCTGGTAGAAGTGAGTGGTGGTGCAGTGGATGAGCGTCGGACTTCGGAGCAAATGATACCGAGTTCGAAACCGCCTTGGGGATTCAGTATCGATGTCCACAGTCTAAAGATACTTTTCTGACTCGATTAGTGTACACAAGATAAGAAGAATACCTGCTGTTCAGAAGGAAAGATTTGAAAGTTCCTGATCATTCACCAAAACTCCCAAAATAAGGTCATTATGCTGGTCAGAAAATCTCCTTGCCCAAAAGACTGACATTTGACACAAACCTTCCGGTCCTTCAGTGAGAAAAAAAGCATGCAACCATTGTGTAACAAAGTTTAAGGTCATCTTGGTATTTTCGTTCTCAAATGGGATTATTCACCATCTGATGTCAACTTATTGTCTGTTTCCTTGAGAAAGGGGTGCGTATTATACATGGTAGCGTACTATACAAGGAAAGGCATGGTAATACTACTGGCATGTATTTCTTTGTCAATTTTCAGGTATTTATATACACTGCATAGTGGTCAAAATTGCAAATATCTTACTAAGAAGACATCGGATTATTTGTTGCAGTTTTTATGTTCTTATGCATTCCATATTATCTTGTTTGCAATGGGAAAAAAGTTGGATGGATTTTTATTTATGAAAATCTTTCTGTTTTGTCGCTTAAAGTATATGCAAACGTCTACCAAACTATATTTGGGATGGGAAGTAGATGTTTTGTTATCTTTTCATTTTGTTCTGTTCTTTTATAAAACGATTAAGAATATTTAGGTGACATTTTGATTTACAAATCTGAATTCCTTGAATGTTAAAATTGTTAACAAATATATTTTGTTCTTGGGAATAATGAATAAAAAAAAAATGAAATTATGCGTTTTTGAAGAAAATTTTAATTTTTCTTTGCTTAAGATGTAATTTACAGAAAAAAGAATTACATGTGTTTTTTTGGTAAATGGTAAAATATATGTAATTAATTATCACATTATCTACATCTTTTTTCCTTTGGTACTTAAATCTTGCCCTCAAAATTATAATTTAATATGTATTATACAATGATTAAAGATGCACACAATATCATTTTGCTTCAATAACAATTATTAACGACTTGTTTCTGGTATTCCTACAGTCGACCTAATGGAACGAACATACATTTATTGCCAATGCACTTATATTAAAAAGATCTTAACAAGTTTATCGTGTGATTTTTTTGTTATTTGCCGTATGTTTTTGATGTGTGATTGTAAGCAGTAGACTTGTCTGTGCAATTTTAGGCATGCCTATTATTGTAGGCTATGAGAATGTTTTTAGGGGACCAATTTATTGCAGATGTTGCAAAAACAAAGAAGCATGTTGATTCATGGTAGTTAAAAAAACCTTTGACATTAATAAATCTATCACGGTTATAGACTTGTCAAGTATGTTTTATAGCATGGGGTCAATGAAATGTGTTCGGCGGGTGTTATTCCTCTTCAAGTCGGTGTTTGGTAATATTTATCTTATTTCTTATAAATAGAGGGAAAAAATAGCCTTGTCCATCTTTTATACATTTTATGTGAATGATTCAGTGCTGTTATTTCTTGACACATGTATTGTTTTTATTCGTAGATATGACTTATTAGACACTCTGGCACGTATACAAATTTATTTATTTTTAGTTTAATATTAATAAATGTCAATGATAAATCATACTTTTATGCTAAATCTTGGGTTTTTTTTGGTAAGTTTGGATGTGTAGACTTATGAGTAATCTAGACTGTTTAAAGGCTCTAAAATGGTTTCAATAAATTACGTTTTTGACAATAAAATTATTAGAAGAATTCCATGCATGTAACAGGTCTGAATAGCTTTAACTATTTGACAGCCAGAACTGATAGAGCCTTGAATGAATAACACTAATAGTTTTTGAGGAAGAGGCATCAAGCCCTGTCATATTCAGCAGCAACTGTGATGGATCCTAAAGACATTTGGAGAATCAATAGAAATTTAAATCATAAATAATTTTTTTTTTAAATAAAAAATTAAAAAATATATATATTCTGGCAGGATATGAGTGAGTGAGTGAGTGATTATGGAGTTTAATATCGATATGAGTGAGTGAGTGATTATGGAGTTTAATATCGATATGAGTGAGTGAGTGATTATGGAGTTTAATATCGATATGAGAAGTTACCATGTGCACGTTGAATGAGAGTGATCACATATACTATTGGTGATCAGTGACGTTCAGAATCGGTTCAATGCTATCTGGGGCTATATAGCATACCACGTTACCTGTGTTTCTGGTTTATGAATTATGACAGGTGCAACGCAGATTTTTGACAGAAAGCCGACCCATTCCATGTCAAAGTTGCAGGAGAGCCTTTTACTAGCACAACATTTTCAGTTGTTACATCATCAAGTGGCAATAAATCACGGCTCGACGTGTGTTTTGACGGACCGTGCACACCTCACTAGCTGTTTAGACAACAGTCTGCTTTTGATATTCTCGGCCCAAATCCGATCGGTTCTGTCAGAATTCTGTAGACAGACGAGGAAGTGCCAAGTCAGTCGTAGCACGGAAATCGCCTTCCAAAAACACATGTCTTACGCGATAATTCCTCTCTGTTCGAGACCCATATTAATAATAATCCCCACGGATGTGCATCAAATGTACATTGTTTTGCATAGACACCATATTTGTTTTCATAACTCACTGCTATTTTGCATTCACTGCGGAAAGGTTCTGACACGCAAGACTTGAAAAATCTGCTGACACAAATTTTGCATTGCTGGGGGTCAAGGGTTGTGTAAAATGACGTCTCGGCGCGTAGGGGTTTCTGGACCGAATATATTTGGAGAAATTTTAAGAATGAGCTTCCTGGGAGAGCTGGGGAGTGCCGCGCCACGTGGGACGTGTTTGGACGAGAACAATAGTCGGGGTGGAGTCGCGGGCCCTGATCACTTTGGCGACCAAATACGTAAATACAAACATACGGCAACACGTGTCCACAGCGTGGCGAGGAAGATCAGCAGGAACGTTGTGGCAGGAATATTGTCGTGGCACGGGTGTTGCTTATGTCCTGGTTTTGGCCACGTTTATGTATTATGTATAGGCTGCAGACTGTCGGATCTCAGGTTTTAACCCTGTTCATGCTGAAGTTGATCAGAGTTGCTCAATAGAGCAGATTTGATTAATCCAACATGTCGGGGGGAACAGCAACCAAACCAATTTTTGAATTGAAAATTTGCATTGTATTAGCAGATTATTGTGGAAACAAAGAAACTAGTAGATGTATTTAAGATTGTGATAATGATGATGATAACAACAATATTACTACTACTACTACTACTACTACTACTACTACTACTACTACTACTATAATAATAATAATAATAATAATAATAATAA
>JAULBP010053549.1:0-13066 GCA_032355345.1 Lepetodrilus pustulosus
CGTCTTCATTAACACTAACATCAATTTCAGGTTCCATAATTTTTTCTTCAGTAGCTTCTGAAGAACTCATGATTTTATAAACCAATAATTCGTAATCCTTTCCAAGTATAACGTCGATAGGTCTAATGATAATTCCCTCACAATAATTATCTTCTTTTATAATAGGATGTCCCAACCATTTAGCAATTTTAGATTGAAATTTTGGTGTGTGCTTAATGGCTTCACTTAAGTCTCCACGAAACAGGTTAAATGGAAAAAAGAAACCAGCATCACCAAGTAATCTCTGTACGATGTCATAATTAAATCTTTTATTATTAATAGTTAAATCATAAGCATATACCTCATTAAAAGGTGAATAATATGTTGTTGATGGTATTGATTCTACTAATGGTGCTGTAGGTAATAAGCTGTCATCATATCCACCACCAAACCAAGTACCATGTACAACAAAAGATTCTATATTCTCACCAGACCTTATTTTTTGTCTAAAAGACTTTGGTTGTTTTAATATTAAAGCCCACAATAAATTAATTTTATTCTGATAAAACTTTTTAATCTCCTCAAACTTATAATAATTTTTTTGTTCTTTACAATCCCCATCAAGAATTGTTAAATTATTATGACCGGTTGAATGTAGTATTAAAGGAACACCCTTAACCAATTCCTGCACAACCCATTTTGTTTTTCCAAATATCTCTAAATCTTCCTCTGATATTTTCTTATTTGTTAAATCTTTGACTTTCTGACAAATAATATCCATAACCCCCTCCTTATTTTCCAATCTGTACGTCTTTATATAGTTTACTTACTAATTTTAAAAATATGTCTTCTTTTAAGGTATATTGTTCACTTCTTTCTTTAACCCATCTAACCATTATTTGAAAAATATCACCGACATCATCGATATTTTCTATTTCTAAAATATCATTTACCTCAATATTTATTTTAGAAACTCTGATTTCATGGACTCCTAATTCATTTATTTTATTTTTATATTTTTCAAATTCGTTTTCATCACTTACGTTTAAAGCGACAATCTTAATTATTTTATCTTTTACATCGGGAATAACATTTTCTTTGTTTTCCTCATATATAACTTTCTCAAAAATTTTGGTTTTGGTGGGAATAGACTCATGAACGTTGGTTAGTGTATCTAAAACTATAAACCTATGCTCATAATTAATTTCCCCAAAATCTAACTCAATCGGAGACCCAACATATACAATATTAGATTTTTCGTCTTTTTTATGAAAATGACCCGAAAAAACTTTCATAAAAAAGCCAACTTTAATTGGATCTACACCATTTTTTTCAACAATCCCACTTTGATATTCAAACCCCGTGAAGGGAAAATGACCGAATAAATATTTACCTTGTTTTTTATCAGGTAAGTAATTCCAACCCGTAAAGGTGGATTGTAGGTCTTATGAATAAAAAGATTTGTCAATAATATTAAAATTACTGTACCTCTGTAAAATATTACCGGGAGAATTTATTTCATTTGTGTTGGTATAATAACAATCATGGTTACCTACTATTTGAAAACACTTTATGTTGTTTTTAATAATAGGATCTATATAATATTTATTAACATAATCTATTATTAAATTATTAATTGATTTTCTATTGTCAAATAAATCACCGAGCATAACCATCGTTGAAATATTATTTTTTTTTAAATAAGGAAAAAATTCATTTGTTAAAAAATTACCTATTTTATTATTTATAAACTCATCATTTCCGTTTCTACCAAAATGAAGATCACCTAAAATTGCTATTTTCATATGTAATACCTCTTTAATATTATAATATATTTAATATTTTTTTTAGAAAACTAAAACTCCTTTATGTATTTTTTCTTTATCTCATCACCTATACGAATTTTTGTGCTTTCTTCTTTTCCTTTAATTAATTTTTTCATCTCTTTATGGTCTTCAAATTTTACGGGAAGTCTAAACACATAATTTTCTATTTTATCACCTCTTTTAATTTTAATAAATAATTTTGAAGCCCCCCCTTTTAATTCTTTAAGTAAATTGTAATATTTTTTTTCCTTTATAATTCTCTGAATAAAGGCATTTGATACTGCTCTAGTGAAATACCCAAAAGGATTGGTATATTTTTTAGGATCAAAATTTCTCATGTACTTTAAACAATAATATACGGCATCACTTATCATGTCTTCTTTAAAAGTGTAGTTCCTAAAGTTAGAACTTGTAAAAATATGTTCTGATAACATTAGAAAATGTTTGCCTATTTTATCTGGTATTCTATGTTCTGGATTTTCTTTCTTCTTTTCAAAATATTCTACTAAATCATTATAAAATTTCGTATTGTCTAAGTACTCTATTTTTTGTGTCATATTAATCCTTCTTATAGTCATTTACATAAAAACCCTGTCCTTTAAGTATAAAGGATGATTTACTTGGAATATGTTTTGAAAATATCTTACAGTCATCACACTTAAAAATCGGTATTTGTTTGGGAATGACCTTTAAAAATCTCTCGGTCTTTTTATTACATTTAGGACATTTATATTCATATATTGGCATTTTATTTTTTATTTAGAATCATCCATATTGAAATTTTTAGATTTAAGTTCTATGTCATGTTTAAATTTTTGAATTTTATCCTTAATGTATTTTCTTATTTCCTGTAATTTTTGTTTTTGATGTATTAATTTTTTTTCTAATTCATTTAAACTATATAATAATACTTCTCCTAAATTATATTCTTTCATATTATTACCCACCTTTATATTTATTTTAACTACCTTTACTAACATTATAATATAAAAATACCAAAATTTTAGTAAAAAACCAATAAAAACACCTATTTATTAAAATCTAAAAGAAAATCCCTTGTTTTTGGCATTGTAACCATATATAAATCCTTTAAAAGTAATGGACTATATATTTTTAATTGTTGTAAGTTATTCATTTTAAAGTTCTTAATATATTTACTAAAAGAATTTCTTACAACGGAAAAGAAGGTTTCTATGAAACCCACCTTTAAAATTCTATAGTTTTTAGGAGGTAAATTTTTTATCTTACCTAAAGACTTTTTAATCATATGAATATAATTACCAATCTTTTTAAGATCAACAAACCAATGTTTTCGAATACCTCCAAATATATCAATTAATTTTTTTTCTAAATCAACACTCTTTGTTTTGATATATTTACTTACGTAGTGTTTATATGCTATCTTCATTCTAATATAATTCATTTCTGTTTGTTTTAGCCCAAACGTCACTTCATCTAAGAATACATGTATTTTAGAAAATTTATTCTGTAATTTTTTATTTTGAATAAATGTTGTTTGTTTAAAAATGTTTGGGGTCACATAAAAAGTACTTAACTCATTTAATAAACTCATATTTATAATCAAATATATCTTACCCAGTTCTTTTTGTCTTCTATACCCACCTACTCTACCTATTGCCTGATTAACAATATCATTGATTAGTAATTCATGGATAATTTCTAAATATTTGCTTTTTGAAATGAACTCATAAAAACTCATTTCATTATCTGTGGTTTCTCTGAGATATTCTTCTATTAGAAAAGGAAAGTATTTGATCATCTGTGAGGGATGTAAATTTTTAACAACTATAGCCAAATTTTTTGGTACCTCCGATTCTTTTATTCTTTGTAGGTATTGATTTGATCCCTGCATATTAAACGTGTTTTGTTTGTGTTGAATACCATCAACTATAATCATATTATCACTAACATTTAAATGTCTTTTAATTTGTTCTACAATAAATGACGTTCTATGTCTTCCTTTTAACTGTAGTCCTTCATTTTTAAACGTGTTTGATCTGGCGTTAAGACCTTGAACACCGATAATATTAAGTTTGTCTTCATAGATATGATGTCTTACATCATATATTGTGGCTTCATTTAAACTACTGTGGATTATTTGTGGTATGTTTTCAGTTGTAAATATAATTATTTTTAAATTGTTTTGCTTCCATGGTAATGGTTTGTTATTATCAAATTCTATTATGTATTCGTTTTGAGAACCATATCCCCAAACCTTTTCATACCTTTTATTGTCTTCGTTTTTTTTGAGAGTTGCTAACATATCTAATTTATGGTATAATTCTGAGTTGTTTTTTTCATATGTAGTACCTCTTAAATAAAGATCGTCATCATATTCATCTTCGAAGACCAATAGGTTTTTATAGGCCTTGGGTTGTGTTTTTGTGTTGACTAAAAACTTTTTAGTTGTCATCATAAAAATGTACTGGTCTTTTTTACTTATAAAAAATATTTGTTGGATATTATAAAATTCCATTATAGCTATTTTTTCTTGTTCTTTTATGTTTTCATTGTTTTCTAAAAACGCTAGTAATGTTATTTTTTCATCTTCAGTACTTTCATTCTTTTCTTGTAATTGTTGTTTTATTTTTTTTAATTTATTGTACCTTGATTGTTGTTTACACCAATTTAGATAATGATAAATTATTTTTTGAGCGTCTTCTTCTTTTTTTTTTCTAAAATTAGTTATGACAGTACCAATTATATCAGAATTAGCAAATATTTTAAAAATCTCATGCTGTCCCGATGATTCCTTGTATTGCTTTTCAAGTTCTAATAACCGGTCTTTGGTTTTAGCAATTATAACGTCTCCAGGTTGAACAACATTTAACATAGCCGTTGATTTTCCTACGCCTTCATTGGAGATAACAAAAAATAATTTATTATCAGGTAATGCTTCATCGGGTTTATTTTTAAAATGAAGTCTTGTGTTTTCAGATACCTCAGATAGTTTTGTTTTCATGTCTTGCCTAATTTTTTTGTGATTTAGGTCTTTGATATTTTTTATATCATCGGGGGAATAAACTTGATAATAGGGCTTCGCTTCTTTTTCATTATAAACAAAACTTGAATCTATTTTTTGCGTCCAATTCTCTTTAAATCTTTCATATATAATTTCATCTTTATTGCTTTCAATTACCCTTAGATTTTTATGGAAATTCTCAGATAACTCATCAAAAAATTTTTTAGTCTCAATCATACTACCTCCAATGATATTATAATGTATTTTATTTTATTTTTAGAAATTTTCTAATTCAATTGTTATTTCATCATATTCTTTAATTTGACATTCTATTGTGTCTTCGAAATACGTCATAGGCATTGAAACCACTATTTTTTGAGAATCAATGACTTTACCATCATTGTTAGTTGCTGTTAATATATATGTTGTTGTATCTGTGGGATTTAACGTTATGGTATCGACTGAATTTACAGTACCAACACCCTCATTGATTGAAACTAATGAGGCGTTACTGACATTCCAAGACAGTGTTATGCCTTCACCTGCTTGAATGTTACTTTTATCAGTACTAAAATTATTGATGACAGGGGGTTCTAATTTTGTTAGACTAACTAATTTTTCATCTAAAAAATCTTTTGTAATTAAACCTCCTGCTGTGTAAGTTAGATATTGATCTTTATCAACCGTAATCGTAAAGGGGTAATAATCTGTAAAAGTCTCGGTCATTTCCGAATAGCTAAATACTTTTACATAGATATCAATTCTTCCCTGAGAATCACTTGTAAAGGGGGAGCTAACATCTGAACCAGCAACACTATTTTCTCCATCTCCCACAACAACCTTTGCTGTGATGTTATTGTTGTTTTTATCCTTTATGGTTATTGTTGCTCCAATAATAGGTGTTCCGGTTTTATCAACAATTTTCATTTTTAAGCTTTTATAATACCCGTCAATTCTGTTATAAGTGGTTTGACTGTAATAATTGGGTTTTTCAATTAGATTTCCATTGGTGTCATGAAAATTACAGTCATAAAAACAACAGGTTTTATCTGAAAAAGATCTAAAAATATAATTTTCTTCACCATAATAAAAATTGTTTCTATAAAAATCCTTTTCATACCTTAGGAAAAAATAACCCTTTAAGCAGCTATTTTTGACTGTAAAATTCGGTTGATAATTTGCTCTACCTCCAAAAAGATATATTCTATTAACTTCAGAATACACATCCCTCAAACCAAATTCGCTGTGAAAATCAACGAGATTGGTTGTGTACCCTGAAAGATACACATTACCGCCACCATATTTATACGCAGTAGACGGAACTGGAATTTGGTGTAGACTACATCCATACACTTTTGTTGTGTTTTGAAATTTCAAGACAGGTCTGGTTGTAGCGGTGTAGAAATGACAACCATTTTTTGTTTTACCGTCCGGAGATATCTCACCTAATACAACCTCGCTATTTCCAGAGGTCTCATCATAAAAATATCCGTTGAAAATAAAAAACACAACATTTTTTTCAACTAAGGTTATTGCGTCACCTCCAGTTGGTTTTATTCTGAATGTTCCATTAAGTGAAAACACAGACTTATTATAGTATATTGATTTATCCAGTCCCTGAGAAATCGCCTGTTCATAAATTTCTTGTAGGCTATGCGTGGCGTTTCCTGTTAGTTCTATTTTGATTGAAGGTATATTCGAAGTTAAACCCACGGGAATTAAACTGTCTTTTAATTGTATTAAATGGCAGTTTAAACTCGTATAATTTTCTGATGTAACCGTAAAGGTTGTTTGATCGGTGGTATGGTTAAGGGCACTTCCACCGTTTATCTGCTTTGAATAGTATTCACCGCTAACCTTCGTTAGCAAAACACTATATCGAACAGCACCAGAAACCGCATTCCAGCTAAGTTGAATTGATCTGTTACTATTATCGGTTGTTATACTGCCTTCTGCGGTGCATTCACTTAAGTATTGGGGGTTAATATGGCGGTAATCGTCACTCGCATAAATTCTATAATAATAAGTAGTGTTAATATCTAAGGTTCCGCCGCTGACAAGATTTGCTGATAATCCCGTAGGAGCTAAAATTGGTTGAGTAATACTTATCATTTAAGTTTTTTGATTTGTTTGTTAATTTCTTGTATTTCTTTATTAATAGAAGCCAATCCAGACATCTCATCAATATAAAGCCGTTTTGTTTCTTCTGTCAAACTGTCTTCAATGTTCTGTTTGGTACTTTCTAATTTTTTTAATTTACTTTTTAAACTCCCAATAAGTTCTTTGTTATCCCTATATCTTTTAATTTTCCATTTAGTACCATCACCGAAAATTTCGAGTTTATCAACGATATCAAACACATTAACAGCCTCATCTAGGGCATCGAGGCATTTAATACATACTTTTTCTATGGGTTCTTTAACAATATTTTCAATTCCTTTGACATGAAATAATTCTTCGGGGATAGTGAATACTGTTTTTTTGTTTTCCTTACAAAAATCACATATCATTTATTTTCTCCTATAGATTATGTACGTTTGTATTTATAATTAATTCACCACTTTCAATTGGTTTTACTGTGTTGTTATTAGCAGTTGTTTTCAACACAATAACATATAAATATGTATCTGGACTGATATCTAAATCATTGGTAGTGAATTCAATATAACATACCCCTGTTGTTGGGGTATTTATTGTTGCTTCAACTGTAATGATTTCATCGATGTCATTATAATGCTTTTTTGCTGAAAAAACGACGGTATAATTGGTTAAATCAAAAACACTGTCATCACTCTTATTTTTAAAGACCAATTTAATTTTTGGTGTTGACTTTTGATAAAATGTTCTATTTCTCATTATGTTTCCTATTATTATTTATAATTAATAGGTTTTATTTTTATGCCAATGTACAACAACATCAAGAATCCTAACTCTACATTCTTCTGCGTCTTTTTTGCTATTAAAGCTAAGATGGGTCATCATTCCGTTAAAAAATAAAACTACCGTCCATATAATTTTATCTTCTGTGCTTTCTTCTTTTAATTTAATAGTTTTTATTGTTTTTCTAACTTCAGAAACACCTGTAAAACTTTCAGCTGTAATAATATACCCAGGTACTTTTAAAAAATAATTGTCAATTATCTTTATTTCCGTTAATTTAGTGACTGTTTCAAAATAATTCATTATGCCATTGGGACTGAAATCCCTTCCTCCAATAAATTATCTTTATATTCTGTTACTATGTAATGTTGTAGGTGTTTATAAAATAAATCATTCATTTTTGTAGAACCACTACCTTCATAGCTGAAAATATAACATATATTTTCAGTTATTATATAAATTGCTTTTTGGTGTAATGTAATATGATTGATTGAAGTGACTGGGATTACTATCGCCATTGGGTTTTTTGGGTCTTTTATCTGAATTCTAAGTACCGAACTATCGTTAAACTTTTGAATATTAATTTCTGTATTTTCATTCATATAGACAATCATTTCTTTCATCTTATTCTCCTTGTATTTTTTGCTCACTCGTAACGTATGCTGGTATGAAGTTATAGTATTTTTTATCGTCTTCTTTTTCCTCAGTAAACATTCCAATCGAAGACTCATATTTTTTCATTTTATGGTTAAATCCAATAGGAATCACACCACTTAATATCACAAATGTATATAAATTTTTAGGTATCGGCTCAATAATATTATCAATAAGATCAAATCCAATACTAATTTTTTCTATATCACATAAAATCGAACTTTGAAAAGTTAAGGCAATCATTTCTAATATATCAAATTCAAATATTTTTTTATCATTCACCGATATTTCTTTATTACTTGTCCATAAACGATCTAATGTCTCTTGCAGTTGAACTTTAATCCCATCTCGCAAAGTCCTTGATATCATTTCTTTTTGTCTCATAAGACCACCTTAATATTATTTATATTAAACTGTTCTTTATTGTAGTATTTCATTCTTTGTAGATAATGTCTGTAAGCATGGTTTTGTTTTGTGCTTTTTCTTCTTCTTTTATTTATATATTCATATGTGAGATCATCAACTATATCGATGATCTTAACAACATCTTTATCTTTATGTACTCGTAACCCCCGCCCTATACTTTGTAGAGTTCTAATTTTTGACTTTGTGGGAGATGATAATATTATGTTGTGTAGTTTTTTAATATTAACACCGACACTATAGATTCCATAAGACCCGACAATGATCATATTATCTGAGTTCTCCATTTTTGATCTTAGTTCTTCTCTTTCCTCTTTCTCTACAGTACCATCCACATAGTATACATCTTTTCCCTTTTCCTTTAAAGATTCAAATAACATTTTACCGTGTTTTCTTCTCGTAAATAAAATTAAACTATTCCCCTTCAATTTGCTGGCAATTTCAATAATTTTTTTATTTCTTTTTGGATGATTTAAAATAAAATTTAGTTCATCATGATATGTTAATGAACTGTTCAGTTGTTTTTCAATGTCATCATAAATCATTTTAATATTGAAAATATTTAAAGGAGCTAAAAATCCCTGTTCAATTAGACTTCTTGTGGTCGTAATTAGTTTTACTGGACCTAATATACCTTTTAATATAATTTTATTTGTTAACCAATCATCAAGGGTTCCAGTCAACCCAATGCGATATTGTGCTTTAATACTTTTTTCGAGTATTTTAGTTAGGGATTGCCCTTTTGCCATATGTGCTTCATCGACAATTACTGTTTTAAATTTTTGAAAATAAGCTGGTGGTTCTGTATATATGCTCTGCCAAGTCGAAATATAAATTCCTTTTTCATCGTTTTTGGGGATTCCTTTGTGAATTACATGTAAATTATTTCTTATGTTGTTGTAATGTAAATCATAAGAAATAAAATCCCCGTACATTTGTGTTGTTAAATGTATATAAGGTACTACTAAAAGTATTTTATCTGTGTTTTCAATAAAAACATTTTCTTTAAGATATTTTATAATTAAATAAATACCCAGAGATTTTCCAGATCCCGTTGGACAAACATTAATTATTTTTTTATTAGTTAAACCGTGTTGTACTATTTCTTTTTGATATTCTCTTATTGCTAAACTTGGGTGTTTCCAGTTATCTAAAAATTCATTTACTTGATTTAAAGTAATTTTAGGATGATTATCACGTGATTTTATTATCTCAACTTTAACTTTGAGAGTGTCTTGAATAAAGTCAATAGCGTTTTTTGTTAGACCAATGTATAGTCTACCATTAAATTTTGAGAATAATCTTATTTTACCATCCCAAATACCCCGCTTAAATTTTTGGTGAAATTTATAATTAGGAACAAAAATAGAAAAATAATTACTAAGGGCTTCTCTAATGTCCTGGGGGGCTGATATTTGTATATAAGATTCATTTATTTTTTTTATTTTTACTGTGTTCATTCTCCCGCCATAAATTTAATAAAATCTATCATATTTTTGATTGCAAATCCACGACCTTTGAAGTTATCTATTGTTTTTTCAAGATATTTAATTAAAGATATTTGTTCTTGAATTGTTAGTTGTAGTTGTCTTATTTCATCATCCCCATCAACAATTAACTTCAGTTCTGTTTGTGTTCCTAGTTTATAGTCCCAGTCATTACTATAAAAAATATATTTTTCCCTGTATAGTTTTTTGAAATTACTCTCAACCTTCATTAATTTGGCTTGTTGTTTAAGAAGCAAATCAATGTATTGCTGTAGTTTTAACGGGTTAGTTGATGCTTCCTCGTCTAATTTAGTTTTATTAATTTTTAATTCTTTTTTTATTTGTTCTTGTATTTCTATAATTTTCACCTAATACTCCTATTTAAATTATATAACAAAAAAAATTTTATTTAGAAATACTACTACTTATAATTTTTTGAATCATTGGCATCTGAACTTGGAGAACAGGTTAAATGGTACTTGGAGAATGGTACTTGGAGAATGGTACTTGGAGAACAGGTTAAATGGTACTTGGAGAATGGTACTTGGAGAACAGGTTAAATGGTACTTGGAGAACAGGTTAAATGGTACTTGGAGAACAGCTTAAATGGTACTTGGAGAACATGAACTTGATTAAATGTATTATCCCCATCTTAATTGTACGGGTTCTGAAAATTTCTCTTCTAAATCTTGTTCTAATTTTTCTTTCTTTTCTTCTGCTCTTCCGGCATTCTCTCCAACATTTAACGTACTTCCACCGGGTAAAGGTACATTTGTGTATTTACCTAAATTCGCCCCCCATTGAATCCAGTACAAGGCTTCTAAATATTCTTTAACCCATTCATTATTATATATATCAACATTAGTTGTTGGACTTTCAGTTATATATACTCTAACTGCTAATTTTCCGTTTTTAGTTGGTGTCGGGTATATTTTTAATTTATGGGTGGTTGGATTAAACCAAAAACCCGTTGTTTTTTTATATCTTGTTTCGATGAACTGCAGTTTTTGTAATAACAAATCATATCCTATTAAATCCATATCGGACATGATAAATCCCGCTTCTTGTAAGAATTCCCACTGTAAATCGAAACTGGGTTCTCCGTAGTTAGTATGTACATTTGGGAGTATATAAGAGACTGCAATTATTCTGCTATTTAGTTCGTACTCTTCTTGTTTTTTAACAACATCAATAATTTCATAGCCCCCAGTAAATCCTTCAAAATGATATTTACCGAATTTTTGAAGAGCTGAAGCTAGTATATCGTCTTCTTGATCGGAAGAAATATTAACAGTTATTAGCGGGTTTCCTAAACGTCTTTTTATAAAGTCCTTTAATTCGTTTTCATCCAGAAGATCAACCGACTCCTCATCTGGTATAGATTTTCAGAAAATAAATGTCATAAAATGATAAATTAGGAATTGACAAAGAACCTGATTTATACGACAATATTCTCAAAAATCTGATAACGGAGGATTGAGAATATGAAATTGAAGGTTAGCAAAGAAACTGTTGAAAAATTGGAAAAAGAATTTGTGTTAGCGCAAAGTCTGAACAATAACAGGCTTTATAGAAGAGTTCTATCCATGTTGTTAATTGCAAAAGGGGAAAAAGCTAAAAAAATCGCTGAGATTGTCAATGTCAGTATCAGGACTGTTTTCAGATGGTTAGAAAGATTCATGTGGGAACGTTTTAATTGGCTGTCGAATTACCATTATAAAGGCAGAGGCCGAAAACCCAAACTTACCAAGATACAAAAGAAAAAATTGTACCGAATTATCGGCCAGGGACCTGAAAAATACGGATTTAATTGCGGTGTGTGGAACTCTGCGATGATCCTCAAAGTTATAATAAAGGAATTTAAAGTGATATTCAATCCCAGGTATCTTTGTGAAATGCTCAAAAAAATGGGACTGTCGTATCAAAGGGCAAAGTTTGTATCGGATCGCCTTGATGACGAAAAGCATCAGAAGAAAAGGAAAGAATGGGAGGAGGTTATATGGCCAGGAATTTTAAAAAAAGCTGAAAAATTAAACGGAGTGATACTTTTCGAAGATGAAGTGTCATTCGCGCAATGGGGTTCGCCAGCCAGAACCTGGGCTCCGAAAGGAAAGCAGCCTGTTGTGAAAACCTGCGGAAAGCGAAAAGGACTTAAAATGTTCGGTGTGATTGAATTCAAGGGCGGGGATTTCGAGTATATGGAATGTGACGGAAGGTTTAACGGAGAGTCTTATATTGAATTTTTGAAACAGGTTTTAAAGTGATATTCATGCCCTGTTCTGCTCATTGAAGACGGTGCACCTTATCATCGCAGCAAATTGATGAAAGAGTTTAAAAATATGACAGAACAGGAAAACCGTCTGTTCACCTTTCAGTTGCCATCATATTCTCCTGATAAGAATCCCATTGAAAAACTTTGGAAAAATACAAAACGGGATGCTACGCATATGAAATATTTTCCTGCATTTGAAGACCTCCGTAAAGCTGTTGTCAATGCGTTTGCAAAATATCTGAACGATGCGGCGAAAATAATATGTGTTATGAAGAAATTGAGAGCGGAGGCAGGTATCGCATGAGAATAAAAACATGACATTCATTATCTGAAAAACTATAGTTGTAAAAGCGTTAAAAACGGAACTTAAAAAAGTTGAAAATAAACTGTCAACGATAACTGCTCTTATGGATACTAACCCCCTTGGGAGAATAATCGAGATCAGGATAGAGGCACAAAAAATTTTAACAGCAAATGACGATCACAATACGATAGCAAAGCTTATAAAGCCGCTCGCCGAAGAAGAAAAAAAAATGTTTGCTTTATCAAAAAAACAGATACG
>JAULBP010053660.1:0-13065 GCA_032355345.1 Lepetodrilus pustulosus
TTATTGCCTGTGTGTGTGTGTGTGTGTGTGTGTGTGTGTGTGTGTGCGTGTGTGTGTATGTGTCTCTCTCTCTCTCTCTCTCCTCTCTCTCCCCTCTCTCTCTATCTCTCTCAGCAGACAACAACGATTCCGAAGCAAGCATGCTCCACCATTTCAAGTTTTAAGGCCTTTCTTGTTGTAATAAAACAACCGTTGTTATCCAGACGGACAGCATCCGACAAAACACAATAGACGAGCGGACATCATATTAAATGTATTATTCTCACTGTACATTATGACAACATGTCTCCGGGGCTGAAATTCACACAACTCTCAGCCAATAATGTTATATATACACGCATACCTTCTGCATTCTGATTGTACAGAACATATAGGACAAGCTCCAGATATCAGAACAACCCAGTACGTTGTCAGAGATGTACGTGTTTACAAAGCGTCGTTGTACCGGGCCCATACTAGGACGTGTAGCTACTGGTGTAGCTGTTGATGTAGATAGAACTTTCTACCATGACGTGTAACTCACGGTATAGCTTCCAAGAGACTACCAGTCACAATGTCCGCTATACTTACGTAGAACCTATACGTAAATATCAGTATATGCCTACCTATAAAAAGTCATTGCTAGTATAATTTATTAATGTGAAGTAAACGCAAGTATACCCATGAAATGTAATTGTTAGTAAAATAATTAATAAATTTGAAATAAATGTTAGAATACCCATGAATTGCCATTTTTATTGATATTTGTCAATGTGAAGTAAAAGCGAAAATACCCAAGAAATGTCATCGTGAAGAAAACGACATATCTCTACTTTACAAAGGTTACTTTTAGTATATAGCAGCAGCAGGATTGTGCTAAACTCGGCTCAATGTAAAACTGTATTGACTTCGACAACAGTAGGGCACCGTTCCGTGAAGCTTTCGAAAACGTTTGGTACCATAAGACTTACGAGAGTACTTATGGTAGTGATTACGAGACCGCTACGAGAGCACTTACACTACGAGACCGCTATGAGAGCACTTATGGTAGTGATTACGAGACTGCTACGAGAGCACTTATGGTAGTGATTACGAGACCGCTACGAGAGCACTTATGGTAGTGATTACGAGACCGCTACGAGAGCACTTATGGTCTTGTAGCGGATGCGAGAGCTTCATGAAACGATGTCCAGGGGGTGGCCTATTCTCGAATCGTTCTTAGGATCGTACGACAATCTTAAGGATACTTATAACACGTGCTATGCACGTTCTTAGGCTAAGAAGATCCTAAGAACATTTCGAGAATAGGCCCCACATGTGGCTCCTGTGTTACATTCATCAGTGTGTATTATTTAATGTATGTGTTAAAGTCAACGCTAAAATGACGTCGGTACTTCTAAACTGAAAACTATCAGTTAATAGGCTACAAGAGAACGGCCGTTGGAATGGTAGTATTCTGAATATAACTACAGTATAGCCTACCATTAAACTAGTAGTAAACGTTATGGTCACTAAACGAGAATACCAGCCGATATCACATTAAAATCATATGGCAATACTCACTAGCAAGTTTATTATATGACGTGTTTCCAGTACTGTGCTAAATAGTAGAAGTATCAGCTTGCAAACAACAGATCGTCTTCTGGTTGTCTTCGTTCTGAACATGTTTCTTGCTTAGCCCCTTCTGTGAATACACCTCAGGATCGAAAATTAATCTTGATAAATTCCATTGACTTTATTTAGTGGTTGGCTTCCCACCCGCGCACCAGCCAATCGAGGTTTCTCGTTTCGTAAAAGTTCAACAACATTTCAAAATATTAAGCTGAAAACTTTACACAAAGACGGACATTCTAGGACACCAGAGTTGAGTTCGGATGTGAGCGATCGTGAAAGCAGGTCTCTGCACATGTTTAACAAGTCAACACATCTTAGTTTTGATTCCTTGCCAAGAATAATTTCCACAATATTGAGATTCCTAGTGCTCGAACATTACACAAGACGTGAATATGCCGAGTGAATAGCAGTGTGAATAGCAGCGTGTGTTTGTGTTCTTCGGTACTGGACTATTATATTATATTGTGCTCACACGGGGCCGCTTCACAAACGAAGCGATCCTGTTCCTATTATGTAATCTTTAGCGGATACTTACGTATCCATGTGTACGTAAGCGCGTGCGTTTCCGCATACGTGTGTGCATTTATACGTTTACACACACATGGATACGTAGCTTACCTATTAGTTTGTCATGGTTGTACGAACTGTTAAGATACTGTATGAACATGTATACGCGTACCAGGCGGGCTATAGACAAAATATAGGCACTTAAATAGTACGATGATTCACTGTATTCTAGTCATGACGTAATACACACAGGGCAAGTGCGACGAATTTAAATAGCAACGTTTCTTTGATAGCACAGCTTTGAGACTAAAAGTCACTGACTGTCTCTCGGAGCCTCGTTCTGGTCCCAGACACCAGACCAAAGCACAGGTTTACATGAATAACGTCCGTAGAAAGAATATTTACAAGTATACACCACCGACAGCAACCACATCGGTATCACCATGGCAACACTTCCCTTCAAATGTTTGCGTCAGCATTATCCAATATGGCGGCTGTATATCACGCCATACGATGTCTTTCTGTTTCCCAACCAGCATTCCCCCAACCTTCCTGGCGTGTGTTCAGTCTACACGTATATTCGTCTTTCGAGCACTGCTCAGATACAAAATAGAGTTCAGGGGGAAAACTGAGTTAGGTAGATCTAGTGCAAACGTAACTCCTCAAACAGTTGTTTGTGTTGTTCCACGAAGCTCTGCAGATTCGTATACAGTCATTTCTGTTTCCTGAGCCTAAGCAATGTCAAACATCGCCATCACTTTAAATATTTAGACACAACAACAGTCCGGAGCTCGAGGGTCCCACATTGCTCGTGTGTTGACCAAGATTCGGGGAACCACCAGCTGTTGACACTGTAAGAATGATGAAGTCTGCGTGAGGCGACGCTTCTCGGTTACACGGAGTAGTCTATAGTTATACCACACAACTGTCGTCACTGTCGCAAGACATCTCGGTTTATCAGCAGACCTGCAATAGAACATAGAAACAACGTTATTGAACATGTTTGAAGGTGGTCGATGTACGTAATACGTATCGTTAACTAGACAGCCTAGGTCTCATTACAGGCAACATGTAAACAGTACAATTCATTTATTGCTTTGAATATAGATCTTTCCATAATTCATTTATCCTTTTTTTTTTACTTTCTCGAATCTTCCATTTGGAAAGGATCGAGACACAATTGTCAGGTTTGGTGCTATGTTCTTTTTGCTGGGTAATACAATCTATTGCTGGTTATTCATTCTGTAGTTTCTAGTTCTAACGCCAGAAACGAATCACTTTTAGCGGGTTGAGTGCATATTACAATCGGCTGCATGACGATAGGTCAGAAGCTCACTGGCCTCCCATTCCAGAACCAATGTAATCAGTCTCCTCTGCTTCTGCCAGTCAGACGTGAGAAAGTAATTCCATCTTTTTAATTTACCAGCTAATCATCCCCCATCCCAATAAGCCGAACTAGCACGACGACGGGTTACAGGCCATGAAGGTATGAGACGAATGTTCCCACAACGCTCGTACGTCCAAATTACTTTCGGTAAATAGCTGCGGAAATTAAAGCGTTTATTACCGTCAATTATGCAATACTAATTAGGCCGCGCTCCGTCCAATACGGGTAACTGGTTGGAGCGGTAGGGTGGGCAATTAAGGCACTTTAACTAGCGTCACGCTAATTAGACTCGTGTCGGCGTCCATGTTAGCTGTCAGCGGTGACGGAAAGACCCGAAGATCAATGGCAGAGCGATCACTAGGGGGTAATGGTGTGTCATTCTAATTAACTACACACTTAGATTAAACCGGTGCTGCCATGAACGTTTACCGCCGGTCTGACGACGATTACGACGGTAAGTACGCCGCAACATACTGTAGGGAGGTCAAGGTTGGATTGGAGTCGGCCTCCACCCCGGGGTAAGTCGTAATGGACGCTCCCCTGGTCGGAAGTCTGGCTGACTAGTTCTCAATACAGAGTTATCTCCCTGTAACGCCCAGAAATATAGTTCGGCGGTAAATAGAACATCTAGAAATAAGACTATATAGTGCGTATCGTGTTCACAGGGAAAGACCAAAGTTCGATCGGTTTCAAGATATTGGCATATTGCAGATCTATTCTGAAAATATGTTTTTAAAGAGAAAAGTCAAGTCCAATTCCCAAATGTATGAACAAAAGACAGTTGACAAAATAGAAGTAAGAACGCATTCATTTTGCAGTATTGGTAATAGAATATGTAAGAAAACACAATGTATTATTAATGTAAGTCACTTAGTAGTACAGAGTGATACAACGTTTGGCAATCAATTATTAATTCAATTAATTATCGGAAAAACAGTCCGAAAATGACATCACATCATGGGGCGAATCTATTACATGCTTGGGATAGAAGACAATTTCATATTCCATTGATTAACAGTGAACTTAATGAACGAAGCAGTTAATTTCATTATTGCATTACCGGTACAAATGAGAAACACAAATTGCCACGGTTCGTCTTGCACAGTTCTATTTCACTGAAGTTGAGTAATCTTGTTAATTACGATGACACATTCAAGTACCGGGATTCTGGATTGTTTTCATGTGTGCATGGTTACAGCTAATTGGCGAAATACCGAACAGAGAACGAACCATCGGATACTTCTGTTCAGTGTGAATTTCAACACCTGCTCTGGAGTCACTGACAAGAAACGACACTCAATGGAGGCCTAACCTGGTGGACCAATGCGCATTGAATCTTACGTTCAACGTACGTTCACGTCAACACGGAAGGTACATGTCAAGTTTTTTTTTCACGCAGTCGTACACCCAACGTGACATCAGGCCCTCGTACGAGAGAATGATCGTAGCTATACAAGAGTCGTAGCTTCGTGTTATCGTATCGGAGTTACGACCTTCGAAGCGCAAGATCCTAGACTAACGTCATTTCCTGTTATAACAAAGCCATTGCGTACGTACTACTGTACAACACAGTTCGTGGAAACAGACCTGTCTGTTGATTCAGGTACTAAAAGGCGTAACTCTAAGGTGACCGTACTTCAACCGTATCCACTGACTGCACCATAGCTACGACTGGAGTTGAGGCTACCTCACAGTTACGCGGTATCGTACAGACTAGCCCATAGCCTTACATCTTACGTCGTGTTACGGCTCTTCAGCCTCGTTTTCAGTGCACGTTTCCGGTACACATAGAGCAGATGCACCCGTATCGCTGTAACTACTCCGGCTAATCCTCTTAATATCCACGCCCGCGGTCAATAATCTATAATACATTCGCAAATTTGAAAAATAACGTAACCATGCAATATTCATGACGACACACCTCGCAAGTGTGGATTGATATTCAGCATTATTTCTGGCCTTAGTTCCGTCACGGTGTAACGATATTGCAAAGCGTTCTGGCAATAAGGCGAGTATCGAATATCGAATTCTAATTTCAGCTGCTCCTTGAAATTTGCAATTCTGCGTTCGCTAAATAATTGCAGTCGCAGATGGGGTAGACTATTAAGACGACCCGACAAGCGTTCCGAGCTTCTGTACAAATTGTCATCGATTCCGCAGATAATTTGTTGAATTATTAACATGTAAATGAATAAAGACAGAAGAATGCAACTCAAATCCTATTACATTTCAAGATGTGTCCAATTATCACATATCATTTTACAGCAGTCTCGTCTTATCTCCTAATACTGTTCGTCCCAGTAGGTAACATTAAAATAGAGCCAAACGTTCCCTAGCTCAACTGACAAATATACAAGTAAGTTTGTTTGTTATAGATCACGTTATATTGAGTGATATCATCCAATATCGTGGACCCTGTCAAGTTGCTGAGATTTTAAAAGTTACTGGTATGTTTGATTGATTTACTATTACGGTAAGAAAAACTCTAGATTTGATGCAGTCGAAGATGTTTAGAAAACAAAAACAGATAACATTATAGAAAATGACTTAAAAATCATTGAATATTGATAATTCTCGTTGGGTTGTTTCAGACATCACCTTATCTTTATCAATGCTTCACTGTATGGATCGTTAAAACAATTTAGTGGTTTTTTTTACAATTAATATACTAGTAATCAATTTATTTAATAAAATTAATCTTCGTTCATACAGACTTCCCGCCCACTTAAAAGCAAGTCTTCATTAAGTCACTGAAAGGACAATATCATCAATATGTCATAGTTTTATCCCCATTTTGATCAGATCGATGCCTTAATAACATATTTTGCTTATCATTGTTATGTTCTTATATTAACCTACACCAAGATGTAGTCGACGCCAACGACGACGACGTATGCTTCAACAAAGTCACATCTGCCCTTTGCACAAATGAGAGTTAACAAAAACAAAGTGTCTAACAGAATGTTTAACACACATCTACGCATGATACATACACTTCTCACTTCACGTGAAGTGGGACCGCACTATCTCGTCGCTTACAATAAATGACAACGGTGTTTAGCACGAAAAAAAAGGGTGTTCTTAACATCCGTTTCTGTGAAGGAATGGCCTCCTTTGAAGTTTACGAAGACACCTACACAAGAAAGACGATAAACGTGGCAGGACTGAGCATCACCTTAACGTTATAGAGGGGCCGACGAGCCGCATCAACATTCTTTGAGCGCATCACGACCGACTATTATACTGGTGAAATTACAATTACAACTGTTCCGATTCTACAGAGCCAAAACAAACAAGATCGAGGCTGGCGATATACAGACACACAGTAATACTACCCTCGTATAACAAGCTGTTCATCGCCGTGGTGCAGCAATAACGTTATGGTTTGATCATAGCTCGAACATATCCGGATGTCGGGTCTTCTTACTTAACAGCACCAGCCCAAATCGAGGATATGAGGATACATTTTTGCACTTAGCACAATTGATTGGTTAATGAAATCGAGGCTAACCCAGGAATGTGTAGTTATTAAAACGAATGTTTTCTTGATTGGGTGTCGGGTTCTTGTCTGTTGTTTACAAGAACAACAACGTGAGAAAGAAATGTAAGCAGGGATGATTTTTTTTTTAGATATCTTATTGCTAATTAACTACGTTGTAGAAACTGTTCACTGGTGCCCTAAATTCAATATACTACCCGGTTATCGTGTCCTGAAAACTGACAGGGTTTCGTTTTTTTTCCAATGCGTTTTCCGAAAGGGTTTTACCGGTAGCCCGGACGTTAATCAAAGCCTACGTCATTTCCTGTCATAACAGATCCACGACGTACACCCTAATTTACGCCCGGACTACATTACGTCCATCTTGTAAAGCACGGGCCTGAAGGCATTTATTTAATGTCGTTGAATAGTTAGTATACACCTGAAATGTTATCCGATTGTATTAATCTAATTTTATTTGCTATACCAATGACATATCTCATGACAATTATAATAAAAGCAACATATAAGCTAAATAAGTTAATAATACGAAAATAAAAGTATATTTACCTTGATTCTACGAAACTGCTAGAGGTGACTTTACCTTGTGCACTGCCCTTGAGGGCGGAAGTGACGCATGACCTTTTAGCACTTTTGGGTAGTCTTGTTCACACAGTAAGCTGCCATTGACAATACTGAATTTGTCTCCTGGCACCAACTGCCCGTGGCACGAGACGCACGTGAAGCACTTGAGGTGGTAGACATTGCTCTGCACGCGCATCACGAGTTCACTGGCAGGAATGTTTTGAGAACAGGCTGAGCATGTTCCACCTGAACCGAATAACCTGCAAAGAAGAGGAAGAACTCCATCAAAACGAGGAACAATCGTTCTCCTAAACATACAATAACATATATTGTTCTCAACTTCTCATTGAACGAAGGATGATTAAATGAATGCAACACTCGTTTAGGATTCTGGAAACACTTGTTTAGAATTAAAGTAATAACACTCGTTTAGGATTCTGGAAACAATTGCGTAAAATTGAGGTAACGCTCGTTTAGGATTGTGGTGTTCGATAAGGATTTGCGTGTACCATCTGATACCGACAATTTTTCTTTAATATATATCTGGTAATAGCCTAATGAAGACCTCTATTGGACAGATTGGATTCTAGAACTGTATGGATTTGTGGTGCGTCACAACCATAGACTATACATATACAACCATAGACTCTATACAACCATAGACTCTATACAAAAAATCATAGCATCATCTTTATTTACTTAATTTTAACAAACACACGAAAGATACGTGAAGCTGTGACATAAAAAATCCATTAGATAAGTGTCGGCTGTAACCGTATTACGACGCTAACGGAGTGAAATCTGTCATGTTTTTGTTCTCTGTCCGAGACGCTGGTTCGTAGATGTCCGGGACGGTACAATACTCCCGCGAACAAACGCGAACCGACGGAGGAAGAGATTTAACACACAGAACACAAACTCGTCGATTATCTTTCTGTTCTGCCCAAGGCCTCAATGACATACACCGATAGTTAGATTCCCTTCATAAACAAATCGCCAGCTTCCTAGGAAATTGAACGACAGATTCGAACAGCCGTGGCACCGGAATACAATAAGTACTTGAGGTGTTTCGTCAATATGTAATTAGGAAAGGAATGTGAGTGTATATAATAGCCGACCACTGTGCGATCATTCCATGGCTTGTGTTTCTTGCGGCGTGGTAATAGTTCTACCCAAAACCACCGATAAACGAGTACAATGATCATATATCCGATATCTTGGACATACAAATGAGTCTTATCGGCACGATTAAACAAACGTATATCAACTGTAGTCTGTATTGACATTTAATGCGAATACCATGGAAATATACTTTTTAAAACTAAAACATAAACAAGTAGCTATGGACATAAAGTGGAACAGATAAATGGGTTTATCATCTAATTGATAGTTGAATATGAACATTATTTACACTGTTTTCGACAATTGTTTATCAGTAGTGAAGCGGTTTACAAGTTACTGATCTGTATGTATTCCTACGCGTAACTTTACACGCACGTTACACACACGATTTACACGTTGATGTTCTCTTCTTTATAATTATATGAATATATATATATATATATATATATATTTATATATATATTTAAGCGTGACATTAAAAAGATTATTAACCGAGTGCATTTCGATACTATATATATCCTGCACTTATGGATAATCTCTATGTGTTAGACTCGCTAAAAGCTCGTCTAATACAAAGATTATCCTTAAGTGCAGGATATATACGATATCTAAAGACACTCGGTTAATAATCTCTATATATCCCAGTATATCGATCACTCACAAATGCATCATTGCATCAAAGGATATTTAACTCCATAATATATATATATATAGCTGTCAGCATGACAACGCCACTATTACGTCACATGATAGTCACGTAATCTAATAATTGCTCAGCTGAAGTAACTTACGGAAGAAAGAGAATTTTCATAAACATATTTAGAATCCATTTGGAAGATAAATACATTCTGTGTATTTTCCGATTATGAACAATAACAATCGTAATAATTTAGAAGATTATTTTAAATAATTTGCTATGCTATGTTATTTATTCATTATGAAGCTCAATATTTAGTTAACCCTCTCCTAGACAAACCACAGCATTCAGATATTGTGGCGTGAAAGGTACGCTTTTACATGCGTTACGTCCACACGCTGCTTATAGGCCTACATACAGAATAATTTATATGTGGAACATTGTACTTTGCAAAAGGACACGTGATAAGTGTAGCAAGTGACAACCCATCACCAATATCATTACGAATCGTGTCCGACAGCGAGAGAAAAGATCCAATAAAACAAGCACAATGTACCAATCAATCCTGTTTGTAATAAACTGACACAAACCTGATATTATTTCATTATATGTATAGCAATTGAGTGGTCCAATTTCGGATTTGTAATAGGTATTTGGATAGCACTCTAATATTGAGCGGCAGTTTTCCAACGCTAACTTGACACGTTCTGACCAAATTAAACGCTGGTTATAACTATGCAACATAGTCAAAAGCAATATTTGGCAAATACGGATACTAGTAGTGATGGAAAGTAAACAAGGTTATCAAACATTAACCGTACATCGACATTGGGTTGCATGCGCTGGTGTCAAGCAATAACGCAATGAATAGAAATTGAAATATTAATTAGTTTTACGTTAATACAGCGTGTAATAAACCGTATGCTGTTCCATACATTGTATTACATTCCGGACATAAACATATAACATATGGTCCATAAGCTGGTAATTCAGTGGCTTATAAAATCTTGTGAATATTAAAAACTCAAGCAATAAGAGTCAGGCGGGAATGGATACAGTCACGTTATGGTTCCAAGCCAAGCGCTGTAATTGACAACTCATGAAATTTACTACACCGCGGATTTATCAACATGGTAGTATAATGAGACCCGTGATTGACGGATGTCGAGATATTGAATATTACATGGCGACATTTTCGCCCCTGGTCCTCACATTACAGCCAGACTGACGGGCCGCTAATAATAATTTCGTTTCGTTCAATTTCCCTCTGCGAAAATTAAACATACCTGGCCTCCAAGCTTCAGAGGTCGCCGGAGCTTTCAATATGAGGAGTTACTGAATTGTGGATTGGCTAACGCTCGCGTCCGGAATTGCGGAATTCTATATTTGTGAGAGTACCCAGTTCTCATATTACGACGCTTGATAGATTAGAAATGAACTGTCGAGTCGTTCAGGGCTAACGGGTTCAGTGGAGGCGGGATAAAGCAAATACTAATATACAATTGGATACACAATACAGAGCACAAAATAATCTCCTCTTTCCAATATTAAAATGACCCCGTAGTAATACAGTTGGAATGGATAGTTCATTATTTCTTCAAAAAGAGGAGATAGGAATTGTCTTGAGGCGGTGCTCGTGAAGTCAGAAACACTGGGAAGACACGGCTTATAGAATAGAGATGTCGTCTTTTCACATAGGAACTACTGGGATTTAACAGGAAAAGCCATGATTAATAAACGGTTACATAATATGCAATAAAATAATATAGGGGTTGGTAGATATTTTGTGGGAACGCTTTCTACCAAATTTAGAACACTGCTTCAGGAATCTGATGACGTTCGTCTTCACATATCCGTCGGCAAGTTCTTGGCGAGTTTCTGCAGCCTGGCCACGTTTGGACATGCTTCGTTGTTAAATTGAGATATCAATATCAAATGGGCTACTGGCCCTTAATTAATTTTGATGAGCATATATATCAATTAGTTCATCGCAATGTACATATCCAATATATCATGTACGTAAGTATTGCCGGTATCTCGTCACACAAGACACGGAGCATTGGCAATAACGATGGAAAATTGATGAAAGAACGTGTCTGACAAGTCAATAACTAACCGAAAGGTAATATTGTGCAACATAATTTGACAGTTGGCTTTTTAATCGACTGGTGTCTGGCGTAATGAAGGTGTCGCCGCCGACTGCCGAGTGATGGATGACGACAGTGGGTCCACGTGTTGTACCCCGACGGTAGATAATGAGAAGGAATCCTGCCCTATGGGAGACGTATTGACTCGAGATAAACACGAACTAACTGCAGCTAACGAAACACATGCACACCGGTAGAGGAAATGAACATTTGCACGTTTGGTGTATACATGTGCTAACTGCTATTGGCTGTATTGCTGGAGTCGTCGTCAGAATGCCAAGCTATCACAGGTAGCAATCAAACATGTCTGAACTGTCGATTGGAACCGCGGGTCGTTTGTCATCAGCTGGTCATCGTCAATAGTACCATCATCATGGCTGACGTTGTCATGCTTGCAATGATCGTCGTCAACTTGGTCGCCGTAATCGTATCCAGAGACATTGCAAATTTGGTTGAACTGTCGACTACGGATAATTGTTTCTCTCGTACAACAAAAACTGAAATGAGTTTCAATGAGACATTAATAAATGTCACAGCGGACTTCCCAGTTGTTCCTTTGCTACGCGCCAATGGATCTCCATTCTGGAGGGTTCCACTTGAGCTTCTTGCCGTTTAACTTCCCCCGTGTGCTCTCCGGATTACTTTTTACGTCTCCAACCACTGCTCATTAGTCTGACGTTCTTTCAATCTGTAGCAGTCTGAAGGGTCTGGTCGTGTTTGACCGAGCTCCACTGATCAGGCCTAACTACCCCGAGCCACAGGTGTTACCATGTTACCATGATGAGTGCACGAGGGACCAGGCATAATAAATTGACACTTACACTCTCAGCTGTCAATCATCGCACCGAAGGAACGCCCAGTACGCCATCACAGCGAGTGAGAAGAAAAAAATGTCAATTTACTTCTACCATCTGTGACCGAACGGTTTTCCTATTTGCGCGACTAATGAATTCTTTAATACATAGCCTTTTCATGTCTCCCAAATTAGAGAGCGTAAAGATGGAGACGGTAACGTCTTGGAATATAACCATGACTATTAGTGTACACCTTACCATTGTAGGGTGAACAATGAACGGTCCCTCTTGCGACTTAATGAGGACTTATAACTACTATCCCATACACGTGTTAGCCAATTTAGAGAACGTTTCTTACCAATTCGGGTACATAACCCGAGACACGATTTCATGGTCAATGGGCCATACATTGCTCTGTTAGCATCCCACCGTAATTATGTTTATAACATTGATTCATATTTACCTACCACGACAAACTGAACTGATGCTGCCTGTATAAACCTACTACACGACAAACTGAACTGATGCTGCCTGTATAAACCTACTAAACGACACATCGAACTGATATCAGATCATACCCGTTATACCATGTACTGTACATACCTGCTATACGACAATACTTGCTATACGACAATACCTGCTATACGACAATACCTGCTATAAGCTCACGGAATTTACAATTCGATCTGTTTACAAGTTAGCTGTGTGTTTCACCTGTTTACTTACAACCATCTTAGGTACATAGTTAAATGACAACAGTAATTTATTGTTCTCTCTGCTACATGACACACTATAGGTGTACCTACTACATGACA
>JAULBP010053770.1:0-13062 GCA_032355345.1 Lepetodrilus pustulosus
AGTAGTAGTAGTAGTAGTAGTAGTAGTAGTAGTAGTAGTAGTAGTAGTAGTAGTAGTAGTAGTAGTAGTAGTATAATATCAGAAATAGGTCAATATCGTCACAAGGTAATCAATTAAAACATCTATAAATTCATTTCCTAATAGAGATTATGTCTTAGAATATTAAAGTACTCTATTTTTGTAGGTGTTCACTATAACAATATTGTTCAAGTATCTTCATCTTTGTTACATTTTTCCTAATCAATATATTTGTTTATGCAAACATATTTGATATTAGGCCTAATGTCAGTTGTATTACATAGAAGAATCATCAAAGAGAAAGTCGATAGTCATAACCATTTACGTACAGTGTATTTTTTTCTGTGCATCGTACACATGATTTATAATATAAATAATTTCGGTGTATCAGAAATCATGACTACTAATGATAAGGAACACAACAGTTGTATGTGGATTGATTTAAACATAATTTTTATTCAGCAAGGAATGAGGATGGGTAAACACGCTGTACAGTTTATTTCAATACTGCTCCTCGACAACATAATACAGATAATATATTATACATTTGCTAAGTCAAGGTAACATAGTAAAAGTAAAACTAAAGTGTATGTTGATACATGCATATATTTCCATTACGTTTTGGGACCACAATCGTTTTGTATAACAATCGCTTTCAGTGTTGTACAGTAAAAACGACAGTTATGAATATTTAAATAAAATATTGTAGTTATTTCAATATTCCTCTATTCATGACTTAAATGTCATGATGTTCTTGCTAATAGAAATGAAAATGCGTATGTTATGGAAGTGTCATGTTGCTATAAATATACTTGGATCATCATCTAAAACTACCTAGTTCTGTGGCTGTAAGTGATGCACGCGTTATAAATCTGTTAATTCTGTTATCTCCTGGTTATCAATTCTCATCATCAACGTTGCGTGTAGTTCGCATGACAATGTGTTCATTTCCTTTTGTAGTGCAATGGAATTAGTTCTTGGTTAACCTGTATCTCCAGTTGTTGAGAGTAAATACTGAAGAATATTATTTTGAAATATATTTTTATATTTATTTATGCTTGGTAAGCGACGAATGGTGTAACATTAAATGTACATTCAAATGCATGAATGTAGTTTCCATGGCATATGAAGCATACAGATTGACTATGGCATACCATGGGCCAATATGAATATATATGACCCACTTTGGGCCAACAGAAATAACAATGACATCGTGAATAGCTATGGTCCATCCTGGACCATCAGGTTCTATTATATGAACCAACACGTTACCATGAACCATTGTGAACGCGCGTGACCTTTACTCCATCATGAACCGCTGATAATAATTATTCTCCACCATGAACGGCTATGAACCCTCGTGAGCCATCATGAACCGCTATTATTGAGTCATTATGGAGTTTAAAGTCGCTGCAAGCACTTTTCTCCCATTTGCGAAGACTACCACTATAAGTCATTGTGAACCCTTTTGACATCATGAACCTTTATAAGTCATCATGAACCTTTATAAGACATCGTGAACCTTAATAAGACATCATGAACCTTTATAAGCCATCATGAACCGCTATTAGCCATCATGATTACACAAGAACCATGACATCATAATATACTAGTATATTGAAATACCATGACCATAGCAATGTCTACGTTCCATGCTTACATCACTGTTAAGAACTATAGAGCGGAAATTTGCTCAGTTCTTCATCGTGTGTGTGGAGCTTAAAACAGGACTTTTTAACACTACACAACTTTCTGTACCTTACGCCGTGTACTCGTCAGAGGGAGGCTTGAAAATAGCGGTACTCTTGCAAGCTGGAACGACTTTCGTACCAATCTGTTTGTAGCATTACTATTAAAATAATATGTTTAGACCGACTCTCCACATACAAAGTTGAACATTTCTTACTGCCTTCGTGCACTCAGAAATATAATCCAAAACAAAATGTTAAAATACAACAAATTAGGATATTTCATCCTTTCAGTGAAATATAATGAACCTCAGCAAAATTATGGCATTGACATGCACATTCATATCGAAAAGAGCGCTATTTTAGACCTACACTGAGTAAAAATCTCTTTCCATACTACAATGATTATAACGCGGAGCTGATGATGAAATGGAAAAATCATTACAAGTATTTAATATCTTGCAGATCAGGAAAGAACGTCCATTTCATTTCATAATGCAATATCATTTCTGGCGCGTAAGCCACGTCGACACAAAGCCGCTTTCTGGGGCATACTTCTACCGGTGGGTAATGGCGGTTGGAAAGTCATTCGGGGGAATTATGTTTTTTGGATGTCATAAGAAATCACCCGTCTAAAGCTACTCAGCTCGTTCTATATATTGTATCGCCAGTTTCACGGTGGGGCTCGGCTAGGGATTAGCCACGGTATTATATTACTCTCCTATATTTCTTGCTGCTGACAGATTCAGCCTCGTCTTCATTCTTTGACGTAATATCCATAACTCTGCGCATGCGCGAGTAATTTTCTCCAGAGGTTGATTTCGAGAGTTCCAGTGAAGTTGAGAAAGAGGTGGTTGGGTGGAGGGAGGAAGAAGGGAGGAGGTTGGAGATACTTTCGGTTTTTAATTATGAAATATCATACTGAACTTTTTTCATTGGTGATTGAAATTGTAATACAGCTCGGAATGATTGACAGGTCGAACAATGATGTCGTTAGCACACCGAGTCATCAGTGCCTATTTCGAATCTCGAGTCGCAGGCTAAAAAGTGCGTTACCACCTAATCTTGCAATCTTCATTTCCTCAAAAATGGATTTTTATGGTATTTTGCAATAAGATGACAGATATTGATCGTGTTTTGTCGATTTCTTAAAAATTTCATTAAAATTCATAACAGGATTTTATGCCAAGAATTTTGGAAGAGTAATGCGCCGACTGTGTTTCGTAGTGAAGATATGATTGATCAGGAATCTGAATATGCGTGTTGCTATTGGGTTGTCATTTTTCGCTAGTTCTATGTGTCTCGTACAATTTGCTGGAGATTTTAATGGGAGACCCGTCAGTTTAGACATTGACTGAATGCATGGTACCAATTTGAAAATTGAATGAAGTGTTGTATGTATACTACACGGAATAATAGCTAGCAAAACTTACAAGACACTATATATTAAACTTAACACACTTAATAAAGGACCACTAGCCTTTCTGAACATGAGTTTACCTTTATATGATTTCAATAACAAAGACTTCGTAATTAAATTTCTACAGGCCCCAGGTACTTTGTAGTTCTGCAGACACTGGAAGAAGAATGGCACCAGATTCCTCCAACCGAGTGCCAAAACTTAGAAAGGTTCCCCATAAAATATCGTCTGGCTCTTAAATGATTTTGTTGAATATCTATCTTAATAGATTATATCACTGCGTAGTAGTGTTCTAAGGTGCACTTATAAGCAAAATGATATAGTAAGTAATGCATTTCATCGATGCTTCTGTTCTTGGTAAGATATGTCCACTGTTCCAATCTATCACATATTTATATAATTAAGTATATTATTTTAATCGAAATGGTAGCACTCCAACACATACAGTTTGACATACGATAAAGATGTAGAGATTAATATTGGTCGATTTAATGCTCTATTAAAAGATGCACTGCGCATTTTGAAAATAATAATTCTAAAATATTCTTGTTTGGACCCCCTCCACTCACAATCTACGACGTTTCGGTAGTACAGCACCCCCAATTAATACAGTAATAATCCTTCACAAGTATATTATTCAAATAATTCTTGTTGGAAAATAACCGTATACGACGTTTTGGGTACTACGACATAAGCAATACCTGTTACCTAGCCCCTTGTGTTTTCTGTAAATCAATGTTGCCTATAATGACACCTCCGATTGCTAATGATGTTGGTTACCCAGCTGCCAACCAGGTTAAACAGAACCTTGTGTAACGGTAATGAGCAGAACAACATTGCGCATTGATAAGTTTAAAACCTCTTCTTTTCTTTTCATGTTAATTAAAATGCACAGCCAAACTGCATAAAGAGGCCTTTATATTTCCTTTCCAATTGCTCTTAACATCGTAACTTTGTCAGATTCGCCACGGTTGAAAATGACAAGTTCAACTTTGTTAAGATTTAGAAAATCGTCCAAATCAATTACTGAAACTACTCAATCAAATTTAGCAATTTGAGTTACTGAACTGCCATATTTAATAAGAGGCAAAGCCTTAACAAACTGGGAGACTTTATAAATTCTTGGGAGTAATTACCCCACTAAGTTGATAACTGTGAGAGAGAAGAACCCAGGAGATTCCAGACTATGCTCTCTGCAATATGTTGCCACTCTTATACTTTCCATTCTTTCCCTGTAAAGGACTATTCTACTACTGATACTGTCCATGATGCAAGTGTGACGACGAGAACAGACATCATTATTCCACAGGATGGTAACAGCCAGCTTTCCCTTGATAAAAAAAAGAAGGTATGTTCCATTTACATAGGTTGAGATTTGAAAGATATGCTTACAAATGAGTATGAATGGTTTGATATTCTTACTGAAAAACGGTAAAAAAATATAGTTCATAGGAAACTTCAGCGAATCTTCTTGTGGGAAATTGTGGGACATGCGTAGGAAAATATTCCCTTTCTGGGTAAATAAAGCATTATCTTATCTCATACTGATAACGTAGTAAAAGTGTACACTATTTTAGGGATTCACAAGCAATAATGAAAATGCATATCTTATAATTAGGTTCAAATATAATATTTATCGTTCAGTATGTAATGCTCCTTGAACATAATCGAAATTAGTGCTTTACATTAGAGGTCTTCGAAAAGTAAATACATGTACTTCTAGAAATTGTTTTCTGGAGCGACCCTCGTATGAAAATACTTCACTCCTGGGTAAATAAAGCATTATCTTATCGCATACTGATAATGTGTTGGAAATGTACACTATGTATGGATTAACAAGCAAAAATTAAAAAGCAAAACTTAAAATTAGATTCAAAAGTAATATTCATTGTTCAGTATTAATGGTCCTTGAACATAATCGAAATTAGTGCTTTTACATAAGAGGTCTTTCTGGCGCGGTTTCTGTTTAAGTTGTAATAACGTGCAATCTATATATTCTTGAATAAAATATGTTTTAAAAAACTTCTAGTACTAGTTACAGCATATCATAGTAACTTTCAATATAAAATGTACACTGTATATGAAGTTTGTATTTTCATCTTAGTTTTCGTTTACATCTATTTTTCTTTGATTGATACTACTGTCTGTGCAAATGAGATGTCGATTTTTCATAATTGGTCGGCATCAATACACTGTTACTTACTAGTATACGACATGAAGATGCAGTCACGTGATTAACCAGTCCCAGATAACGACTACGATGACAAGAAAATCAGCTATGATGTGACAATAATGTTAGTCATGAAGCAGTCACTAATTCTTTATCAGTAGCTCACAAGTTTTATTTCCTAATCTAAACTTTAATTATTATAATTTCTTTAGCTGAATAACGTTAGTGAGGTGAGACCCGAACTGTTAGTCTTTCTGTCTGTCTGTCTGTCTGTCTCTCTGTCTGTCTATATGACTTGTCTCTCTGTCTGTCTATATGACTTGTCTGTCTGTTTGTCGGTATATCTGTCTGTCTGTATATCTGCCAAATCCAACAGGAAGCATCCGCTGCTATTTCTTCGTGGTTCTAGTAATGATGAACTTTCTAAAGGTTGAGAATCATGTTTTTGCCATCAAGAGTAAAACAAACAATTTTGTTGATTCTATCATTTTATAGTTTTGCCATAGTTTATTACGTTATTAGATTCTAAACTGAATTCGTCTGCCTCTAGGTAAATAGCTTAACCCAAGATTGATTATATATTAAGTAAGTGTTAATATCGGCATAATCTTGGAAATCTTTCCACGATACCCTTTTAAAATATTTTCTTACAACAATAATTGCTTATTCAACATGAAAGATTAGCATCTCATTAAAATCGTAAATACCCGGCTTCAGAAAAATACTAAAACTTTCAATATGGCATTTTCTAGCGAACATTCACCCGCAAAATTATGAAAGAAAAACAATCGTGTTACTCGATTTCAGAATGTTGTCGGGGTCTCACCTACCATCTAGGATGAAACATGAGAGAAAACGGGGATTATTTCATATAACGACATGAGAGAAAGTCAAAAACATCCGTCAGAGCCAAAATACATGGCTAGTAAATATTGACCGTATGTCGAGTTCCCACGACGAGCAATAAGAAAAACCCACAACGTTAGCATCTATTGAGCGACTGCTTAAATTCCACAAAGATCCCCCTCCCCCACCTCACTACAACCTCCCAACCCCACCCCCAGGGGAAGACTATGGACATTCAACGCATTGTAGCTTGTGTTACATTATCCACTTGTTCTCTGAACGGACCAGCGAAGTCAGTTTCGAATTGTTTATCGTTTACGCAGGTGAATGGAAGCTTTAGGCATCGTTAGTACCTTACCCAACAAACGTTACCTAAACTCGTTCAGAAGGGATTCCTCAGTGAGATAAGTTAAACAGCAAACACACAAGGGTTAAGACGTTAAGGATATGGACACACGCCCCACGGTTTTCTTGAAAATTACTAGAACTAATATTATAGCATAGCATACCTTTAGTAATACCGGTTGCGTATGGTGCGGGCACTCTTAGAAATACAACAGTAATGTTGACAGTAATATATATTATATATGTACCAACAGTAAAGTCTGGTAACAATGTTTAACTATTGCAGCATAGTAGTATTTCCTATCGGTCTCAAACGTGAAGCGGTGGGCTGTGGCAGTGAAATGGAACCGAGTTACAATTGGTGACCGTCAAATTTACGGTTCAGTAATTCTTGGATGTGGTGGACTTTCCACGTGGCCAACTGGGTGCTACAGCCGAGTCGAGAAAAGCTTGGAAGTGGCTTAGTTTTGTTACAATTTTCCGTTCCAGTGCATGCATGCAATGAAAATAATAGCAACGTAATTTTGTGATAATTGTAACTGAAAAGTTATAATTCTTTTAAATCTTATCAGCAAATGTGGTAAAATAGCATGTAATGAAAGTTGAATCATTTTTCAATTTGTGTAAAGAACATAATTATTTTCTAAATAAAAGATATGAAAAACACCTGGTACCGACCAAACTGAGTTGACACTATAATATTCTTTCTTCATATAATAGTATATTTTATATCTCATTGTAATTGGATTACTAAGTTAAGTATTTAAATGACCATTTAAAATTATTATCTTAAAAATCACAAACAGTGCCTCGTTATTTGCTGAGCAAAACAATAACCCGTCTAAAATGTGTCAGTTTGATAGCTAATGGATTTACAACATGTTTAAGTGACGATACGATATTTCCTAATTCAGGTCAGATTATAATTATAGCCTTAATTATCTCGATATCTGAAATGTGTCAAAAATGTAATAATTTACTTGAATGTAAAATGTTATAATTAGTGACATGGTAATTGAAATCACTTTCCACATTCAACTAATGTCAAACAAGATTTCTGACTTTAAAACGTAGAATTAATACAACACGATTGATGCTTTACAAACGCACCTCACCGCCAACTCATACATGTACCCCACCACCCCCTCAACCCCACCCCACCACACCCCTCCCCCTCCCTACACCCATACCTTCTCACACTTCCACCCCTGAAGATTCACAGACCCAAACCCAATTTATGCATTGTTATTCGGTTCCAGTATTAAAACTTTTAAACGTACCGTTTACAAACTGCTTTTAAATTTAAAGAAACGTGATTGCATTCATTACTAGAATTAAGAAATATAACATGAAACGAATTTATTTCAATTAACAAATTTGATTCATAAGGAAAATTATACGTATACAAATTAACCAATTCGTTAAAAATGTTATTTCGTTTTAAATTGGACTTCGAAATATATTCCAGAACAGAACAGAACATTTTTTTTTATTATCACGTGTAGTGGCATGGGGAACATACTTAAGTATGACTGTACCGTTAGTATTTGAAAGGTACGATTTAAGGATACACGAATATTTGATGAAATTACTGTAGTTAATAGAGTAAATGCATGGCAACTTTAATAACATTTAATATTTTAATTTGGAGTTGAGTATAATCACAAGACGAGTGTTACTGAACTTCAGGTTTGATTTGATTTCAACATATCTGACTGACATAAATTCAATGGGATCCGACAAAAGTAAAACACTTATTTAGGGAGTGATGGGTATTTACGATAGTATTCTGGTATATGATTTTCATTTTATAACATAGAATGATCGTAAGGCTACCAAAAGGTTAATTTAACAGTCAATGTTTTGTTCGTGTGTAAGAACAAGAGATGCCATGTTCATGTATACATTAAAGTCAACCCATGAAGGAAAGGTATGCATACAAATTATCCAATTCGCTACAAGTATTAATTCGTTTAATTTGATCTCAGTCAATTGTTGGACCAGAATACATACCATTAGTCTCCAAAGTCAATGGTATTAATTTGTCTACAAGAATAATGCATGTCATGATAAGTTGTACAATGCGTTCGTCTTCATTAAACCGGGACGAATACAGCATCTAAATTTCAATTCAATGACGGGATGCGTTTCTCAATGAATGCATTGTTTATTAACAAAATCTTGATACCACAAATTTGCTGATAAATTATTTACGGAAATATTTCCAATTCGACTCTTATCAATTCCTCTCATCAAGCGTCCATGACAGCTCGCTTGTCCATCGAGGTTTCAACTCGATCTAAAACTAGATGTAATCTACGGAAAAAAATGTTTTGTTTTAAATATGTTATCAAATTGTTCTTCCAGGGACCAATGCTTGCCGTGTTGCTGTACGACGCGACTGAACCGTACCAGGGTCTACTCATAGCCGAGGAAATTCTCATATCTCTGTGGACGAATCATGGATAATGGGATTAAATATTTATAGAGTTTATCGGCATCTTTATCAGTTTGTGACTAATCCTGTCAAAGGATTTCAAAGCGCTGCGCATGGAGAATACCATTGTATTCCCCATAGTTCGTCGTACCGCCGTAGGTCGTCGCCGTATCCGATTTGACGCAATGTCGTGACGTATTACGACATCAATATATACGGAATGGAGAGGTGTACGGCATTACTAGCACGCATGACTACACTGCGACGCGCATGCCCTTGATGACCTCTTGGCCATTAGGATATTTGCTGACCATACAGGATGGACAATGGTCATCTGTTCTTGACCACCGGTAAAAGCAATATGGATTTGCTACTCTTCCAATGTATAATATATATCTATTTGTAGTTAGATTGTCGTTGTTTTTGCATGTGGATAAGGCGCTTGATTATTGTTACAGTTAGTTGGCTTCCAATCAATCTAGTTATTATAGTCTCACGCGGGCCTTGTTAGCAGATGGATTTATGGGAATATCGTACGACTGGTATTCATTCGTTCACAAGTAGTAAAGTACTGATTTTACTTGAGAACTCCAACTGAATATCCCGATATTGTACAGTAAACCAAAACGTATTCAATCTGTTCAATATTGTCATGTGGTGCAGTTCTGTGATTTTTATTGTAATTAATAATATTACTTTTTATGTATATTATATGTTTGATAAAATGTACAAATATCTCATGAAATCAGCTTAATAATAGCATATAACATGTATCCATTACTATTGAATATCTTCATGTAAGTCTGTATTTTCAAAACTAGAAACAGTATTGTATATAATTCTTGTTGAATATGTACAAACTGAAAATCAATCTCTCGTAACCCTTTATGGGTGGCTCAATTTAATAGTTCTAGAACTGTTTTATGGAATGTACATGTATAAGTAATACGATGAAACTAATAAATAATTTGTCTGTCTGTCTCTGTAGGCAAATATGTTTCAAATGCATGTAGTTGTAGAATTTCATGATTGATTATTTTACGAAATAAACAGAAGAATGTTCAAACACTTCATCTATTGTGAGACAATCAGCTACCGAGCGATAGCATCGTATTATTGTGGAAACAGGATATCGGAATATCCACGAAATGTGAGTTCACGGCGAGGTCTGTATATACGTAATGTGCACACGGAGATAGAAGTCCCTATGCTTCTATCGGATCAGGATTGTTTTTGTTACAACCCTTTGGCAAGTAGAGTGAGGTCTCCAAATAACAGATAGGTCAGAAAAGATATGCTCGACATCATCAGACGACCACCCTAGTCTCGGCTCTAATGGACGTATAGGTTTACCACAAACATAGGTGTCTCCCCGCCATTTGTAAATCCACGGCCACTTCCGTCTGTCAAAGATAGGTTATAAGGGACCAGAAATCTCGGCCAGACGTAGAGCGTTCTTTCGTATACAGCCTCTCGGGCAAAACGAATAAATGTCATCGGGTTGGAGGGGAGGCACTCGACAAGTGCGGTTATGATTCATATCAAACGTGCTCATCTCATACTTCTCGTATCCACTTATAAGCCAGGCTTTTGTTTTCCACGCCCGTTGTTGTAAGGGGCTTGTTTGTGTGATAAGCGGCACGCTGTACAGACGTCGGATTTTTGGAGAGAGGAAGAAGTTGTGGTAGATTATGGCATATTGGTTTGCTTCGGCGTAATGGGGATGGTGCCTTATTAGCTCTTGATGCTTGGAGGACGTGTGTTTGGAGGAAGTTGAAGAGTGTAGCAGATGTCAGAACGTTCCTGCGACAAAGGAGAACCAGGATTAAGAAAATAACTCTCACTGATGGGAGGCCAGAAATGTATCTAGCCCGCATGTGGCCTAAACGTGAAATGAATCTTGGACGAAATGCACAACATCTGAACGTTATTTGAAGAATTAATTACTCCCCAATTGGCTTCTTAGTCGAGGCGAAATACCTCGCTGCGTGAATTGTCCCTTCCGATCATTCAACTAGCGCTAGGAAAATAGATTCACTTTCAGCGCGCTATTTGCCTTATAGGTTACTTTAGATTTAACTGGGAAGCAAATTGATGAGCGGTGTTTGTTTTAAGACTGAAATACATTTGAGACCGGGTTTCCAATAAGAGTAATTGAATTCTCTCTTTGGGGAAATCTGCTCCGCGGGTTCGGAGTTGCCGGGCTTAGCTCCGCCCAAACAATTAGGCCCGAAATTCGAGACAGGCTCCAAGTTTTCGATAAAACCCTTATCCGAAGCACACTGCGGGTACCAAGCTGGGCGATTTGGTTGGTAAACACGACTCGCGTCGAGATCTCGCTTTGCCTTCTTTTCACTTAGAACTTGTCAAAAATTCGTCAAAAATGTGAACGTCTTCGGTATCATTTTCTCCATAGGGGGCGCAGCGAGCCCTCTCCCTCCTCAACGGTGATCGTCTGCGCATGTCAATACTCATTTCAAAGGTTACGCGCCAGAGGGTAATCATGGGTCGGGTGAATTGAAACCTAGGCAATACTCATGGGTGTCAGTGATTGGGAAAGTGTACGTTATATCCTTACCACATGGTACCCCGTACAATAGCGGGCTGTTCTACCATAATCCTCGAAAATGTCATCTCATCTGACTTCGACGTCAAAAAACGCCGTTCATTAACGTCAGAATGTTTGACGATTGTCAGTTCCGCTGCCAGTGTTGTCTGGTCCCTTCAATAGAACACGACTCCGCGGAATCTTTTCGATCTAGAATCCCTCCCTACCCCCGATTATTTTACGAGACAAACTGACGGGTAGATTATCCCTATTAAAGGCATTCACCTGCGTGGCACATATGCAGGAGAAATTAGCCTATCATCACCCACCTTTACGGTTACACTAACGAGTCCTGCCAACAATAGCATCACTTTTTCTTGTCTCGATGGGAAATCTACACAGTTTTCACGCACCTGTTTCCAACTGTCGAATACACGAATATGCAAATGAGACAGAATCGGGTGTTTATCAAAGAAGATGTCAACGAAACAATTGCGTTACCTAGAAAGGTGACACGAAATTTCACGGCTCGATCAGCTGTAAGAAAAGGAAGAGCCATTCCTTGGAACTGTCAGATAGAGAGACGTATACAACACATCTGACGTATGACAAATTAATTGAATGTCATGAGCTACTGGTATTTTTTTTAATGTCGGTGCATTACTGATAACATTTTAACATTTTTCAATAAAGAAGTCTTAAAATGTCAACTGATCTTAAGTTTGCCGTAAGATTTTATATGCAGATTAATCGCAGAATACGCGGTAGATACAGTATATGGTTCAAACTTTATGAATACTTTCTTCTAAAACAAATACATTTAAAGAAGACAAAATATAAACTTTCAAATATAATTTAATTTCATGGAATTGTCGTTGTATTCCTGTCTATATGCGTAAATATCAAAATTGTGAAAACACAACCTTTAACTCAAATCTCTAACAATACACTAACACATCCAATGGACATGTCCTCCCTCTCTATCTATAGAGGTGTATCTAACTGTACGAGTTCATCTGGTCACACGTCGATGGAGACTTACAATTAATGAAAGGAAATCAAATATATATCAGTTTATTGTGCTCTACTAACTAGTCTATATTATTTGGAAGCGCGTGCCGACCATCTCGACGCCGCATCGCCATCTTTTATCTAGTTTCTTCGGCTCGAATACATAATGAAGTCGTCCTATACATGTAATCATATATAGTTCACATATAAATCACGATGCGCCATCAGTAAAGATCCACGCCCCTTCGAATTATTGGCCTCCGGGGTGGAGCCGATTGAGAAAAGTGGGTGGGGCTTAGTGAGGACGGATCGATGAGCTTCATAATATAGACAGCCGCTGGACAAGGACCAAAACTGGTGGTATTACAGAAGTGCGCTGCGTTCACATTCATGCACACCTCTCTGCTATAATACTAATAGTAGTCAGCTGGTAGTACTTAGTAGGCTAGTAGTCAGTTGGTAGTAGTAGGCTACTAGATAGCCGAGTGGAGTTTGAGAGCTTTCATTTATATGCGTAACTTGTACATATGACTGTAAACACCCAATCCTCTGTAGATTACTCTATATATGTATATCAAT
>JAULBP010053881.1:0-13060 GCA_032355345.1 Lepetodrilus pustulosus
GTTCATTGAAGTATGAATGCAATGTTTTGGGGTCCCGTTGACCAATCAGATTGTCGTATTGACAGTAGATTTATTTACTACCCGGTATGTGAATTGGTCTTGGTTGGTCGATTTTGGATTCATTGCCACTTTCCAAGATTTTTTCACTAGTATCATAGCATACATGCATATATCCTGCTTGAATAGTCTGGATATCCACCAGTCTATATAGTGCTAGTACACTTAGAATATCATGTCGCAGATAGAACAATGATAACCAACTAACAGTATACTGACCCCTAGCTGGCCAGTCCTTGCTTTCCCCCTTTAACCTTCTCCCTGCTGCAGGCAACCGGAGATGCCCAAAAGAGCTGTATTTGTGCATAATCTAGCAGGGAGAGGGTTAATACCGAGTGCCAACCTGGCTTCAGCACTCCAAACATTACACCACGGAGCCGGCTGAATTGAGCTGGGATTAGCAGTAAACTTGTAAACACTGGCTAGCAATGACACGAGAGACAACGGAATATGTCTCACTTTGCTACCAACAACTCCACTTCACTTCAAAAGATGGAAAGAGCCCAAATTCTGGTTTATTTTACATCAACAAGACACCATTTATACATAAATATTTATTGTCTTAAGCAAACGAAAGTATGAGTACAGACTCCATGGTTTTACAGATATATATTATATTGTACAAGTGCTCTAACAAGTATTGCATATGTACACGAGTACACCTCTTGCACAACACGTGTCACCATGGTTACGTGGAATACAAAAACGGGTTCTTCTGTATGAAATCAAAGAACATGAATGATGCAATGGTTTTGAATGGCATTTCAAACTGTATGTAATAAAAAGTCACACATACTGAAATACCCAGTTACTTGTCAATTCCTAAATTGTTCCTAAATGATGGACAACCAGACAACCAAGTTTCTCGATGTCAATAGCATGACAAAAAATGTGATACAAAAAAAAGTGTTAAAAAGATTTAGAGTTAGTTTTGTAAAATGATTTCAACCAGCAGAGTGAATAATTGTGGTTTTGCAGGCTTTTCAAGTTTAATGTGATAGGATCCACAAGCTGCAGCTGGTGTGAATGGACCAAGGACGAGGTGGGAGACTATACACGCTGACCACGCTTCCACATCTCCACACAGTCAACTCCACCTCCTAGATGCTGGGCCCAGAACTCCAACTGCTACTGTTACCCGGAAACCAACATGCCATGTCTATAAGAGAGCCATTACTAATATGGCTTGTGTAACTTGAAAATGAGGAAGATTCAATTGAGTGGTTTGTCTTCAATATTAGTAAATCTTTAACTTAATGATTGTGTCAATCTCAATCACAACGTGAATATTTTACATTTCAACATGCATTATACCAACCTTAATATACGGTAATCCAAGCGTAATTACAAATCAATTGTTTCGGAATGAACGTGAACTTAGAATATTATGACCTGTTTGATTGCCTATCATCAACTTTTTGATTCAGGCGCCAATATTTAATATTTAATCTATTAATAATTCTCCAAGTAAGTTACCAAAATATCTCTGTGTCCAATGAACAGGCTACACACATTTAATTTTTTTGCATTCTTACTGTAAAACAAAACCAAACATTTCAAATTTATTGCAATCCAGGGAAAGTTGTAATATAATCATTAGTGTTCCACCGCAGACCATTTCCTAGAGCGAGTTGTACATTCCTGCAGTATATTCAGTGACATTGTGCTGGTCTGTTTATGGTGGGAGGAGAATCCGCAACAATCATCCCAATGTACTGTTCTGTCCCACACTGTTAGAATGTGAAACCGATGATCATAAGATGTTCACACGTTATAATACAGAGAAAAAAAATCACCGACATGATTGTGATTGACAAGATTCCACGATACCTTGCAACTGCCACATAGCCAGTTTCACAAACTACCGTAGTTATTATGTCCACAGCTTTCCCATAATAAATTTGATTACATCATTACCATGGGCGAGATATTCACGCTGCGACGTAAAGCAATAATTCAATCAATACATCATTACTAGGTCCTTATCATACCTGTGTTGTGGTAGGTACAACTAATTTATGGTACATTGATGATTTTCAAACATAGTGAGATACCAAGCATAACAAAATTAACTCCCCTAGATACATACAAAAAATGAAAACAGCAATTTGGTTATCAATAAAAGTTGGTGTACTAACAATATGGCTTTCAATAAGACCTTGTAGTACCATCATGATCTTGTAACAAAATTCATCAAATGTCAACAACAAAAATAGTGTCGTATTGTTTTTCGCTAACCTTGAAATATTGTTGAATGAGGCATACTAATAAAACATTGTTTCAAGGAAGCTATATATTTTACACAAGTGTCAAAGGTTCTTCCATATTTTTCTGCCCCTACCATCTACAAACAAACTTACAAGTAATAAATGGAGCAGAGCAAAACTCATGTCATACTGATTGTCCTGGCCACATCTGCGACAAGTCAAAGGTTGATATAAGCAATCATCGGATACAGGACAATATTGTTAACTCCACTGATAGTGACTAGCTGAGTTAACAGATAGCTATTGTTATTATCAGATGATTGAAGTACTAAAAAGCATCATTCTATAGTACATCTACACGTGATGATTGTGTAGAGAGTCGATGTCTGGCGAACCAGACAGACGGGATACGGGACAGTCGGCACTCGCACGTCCCGGCCAGCGCACCGATGTGGAGAAGCGTGGCGCATACTGTGTACAGAGAGAACGAGGAATACGATGAATGGCCAGGTGCAGAACAACCTACTTCTTGTTGTTGCTCGAACAGTTCACAACCAGGTTTACCAGAACAACCATATCTACATAATATGCTATACAAATCACCGAAATCTCAAAAAAGGAATTCCAAAAGGTCAAAAGGTTACAGTCATGTTTTAGTTTGCTCACAGAGTTAACTGGCAGATCTATGAAATGTGGATCAATATTTCATTGCTAATAAAATTCCAAAATAAATAACCATAACTGTGAATAAATGCTGCACATGCTCACATCAATACTGAAATTACTGATGCTCCATAAGTAAATGCAATATTATTCAACTCAAAAAGAGTCGACAATGAATGAGACATCTGACTCTATGAATAAAAATATTTCAAAGTTCATTTTTTCACACAATTTTTAGAAAGATAGGAAATTGACAAAAAGTGTATACATTTGTCTTAATTCATTAATGTATTATTGCTTATAGGTTCAGGTCTTCCTGGAGATCCTTGGTCCCGTCTATTCTAGATGACAGCTGGGTTTTTCCCCCAGACACATGTTTTCTGTGCAGTGAATCAACCGACTACATCTCCATCATTATCTTATTATCATTCAAACCGGAATACTAACTTCTCAATCCATCTAATGTACATAATTATTTCACTCACTCACATCACTCAATGTTAATTATGACTTTACACCAATATCGACCGTATACAAGTGGGTCGACGACCGAAGTGGTGGGTGGTGGACCCGCAATGGTGGGTCAGACCGTTCAACAGTGGGCACTAACGGGGATAGACGGCTACTAGCACAGCAGAGTAGAATGTACAGAGATACCAGAGACCAAGTCATACCTACATTTTCTCACATCAATTTTCACAATATTTACCCTGTTACTTCATACAACCTTCCGCTATCAATACACCACCGTCTCGCTACAGAACCTGCAGCGCTACTACTCATAAATTATGTGCATGACATACAAGAAACTATGTTGAAAGTCGTGTAAATAGTGTGGAAATATTCATGCAGGCTATATTGTTGTCGTGACAATGATGACAGCATAAAGTCATGACTGTAACAGGGGGGATAAGCAAGCACTATCACATGAGAAGCAGGTAGGCAGCTCCACCAAGTGGGCACATTGCTGCTTGCTGGTACTGATCAGTAGGTGGCGCTGTGTACACGGCAGACACAATGTCACAATGTCTTCACACTGGTCACTTCATGTAGAAGAAAGCTAACAGAAAATGCGTATTCGCCAGACTCTTATTGTAGAACGAGGGCCACCTGAAAATAGAAATATGAAAAACATGACAATGCTTATCGCAAACTCATGTTTTAAGAAAAGTTATACATACAGACACACAAACATGATATACAGTCAACCTCCGTTTATCTAGATGTTTGTGTTCCCGGTAAAATCATGCGAATAACTGAATTTCTGGATGTCCGAGTCATGTTACATAGGAATACTGATATATTGTTCCCAATGAAAAAACGCGCGGATAGCGATCCGAAGTCTGGATAGATGGGGGTCCACTGTACATCTGTATCACACGTTTATACATACTGTACATCTCCAACACACAATTACAAAAATACACAGAGGATCACATACACATAGACACACATCTATAACATAACATGTAAGACACACAATGACAGGTATGACACAATGACAGGTATGACACAGGTGACGTATGACATGCGATAACAGGTATGACATGCGATAACAGGTATGACACAGGTGACGGGTATGACACAGGTGACATACGACACGCGATGACACATACCCGCTTGGTATCCATGGCAGGACACTTCCAGTTGTACAGATAATACTGCAGATTTCCGTCTCCGATTCCAAACTTGAGCTTCTCCAAGAACTGCTTATTGTCCATCAAGTCGAGAGCATTGAACACGTCAAAGCCCATCTGGAACCACCACAACTGCTGTGTTATACTGTCATGTATTTGATCATTGACAACAAAAAGGTAGAGAGAAAAAACAATCTCAAACAGTCAAAATTGAATATGGTACATATATTTATGTTAACTTTATTAACATGAACATAAAATATAGTAAATTTTAATTTTAAAAAATTATATATTATTTTTTTCTTAAAAACTGGGGTTTTGAGCCACTTTCAATTAATACAAGTAAATACAGATGATAGGTAGGTAGGTAGGTAAAACGCCCATGACGTACGTTCTTGGCCACTATGAGAGCGTCCTGCATGAGATCGAACCACGGCGTGCCGCTGGCCACGTTGTAGAAGGAGTATGCGGCCTTCAGGGACTTGTGCTGAGGGTGGTGCATCACGGTCGACGGCAAAGTGTAGAAGCTCACGAAGTCCGTCACATTGCCGTCGGTCTGAAAGTACAGAACATTACTCAGCTTAACAATGGATTAGGATACAGATATTGGTGTTAGCATGGCTCTAATCCATTAGCACTCGAGTCATAATAACAATTAAGGATTGACTGTCATTTTTGTTACCTTCATCGATGAACGTAACAAAAATTACAGTCAATGCTTATAAATAAATTACTCAATAAAAGTATGGGAAATCCATTGATTTAAAAGTCTTAACAAGATGCATCAATGTATTTAGTCAACATTTTAGGAGCAGCGCATGAATATTTTCAACAATCGTTTGCCGACGTCAAGTATAGATGACGTAATTTATACGTGACGTAACGTAACGATGCCACCTAAGAAAATTTAGTTCATCGAAGTATGAACGCAATGATTTGGGGCGACGTGGACCAATCAGATTGTCGGATTGATAATATATTTATTTATTAGAACATGAATGTTTAATCTCTTGAAAATTAAACCATAAAATGAGAACGATAAATTTTGTAATTTTGAAATGCATTAATCAAGGGAGGTAAGTGTTAAGGAAAGCATACTCACTTCTACAACATAGCTATCTACTATTCCATTCCTTGGAATGAACCAATGTCTAAATTCATCTTCACTAAAACATGGAGACAAATCAAATTTGTCTAGGTACTGCAACAGAAAGTAGAAAACTTCATGAAAGTCAATGATAGAATTGATTCACAGACAAATAGTGACAGTTGGAATGCTGGTCTTAGACATTGTTGATGCTTTATTCACATGTTCAGAAATAGAATCTTTCTAACATACACGTCGAGGACAGTCACAATGATGTCACAGTCATTAATAACGTCACAACTTTTACCTATGGTCAAACTGGGGTGTACAATCTTTACCAGGACATCTCCCAACCAATCAAATTGCTAGAATTCTTGCATATTTTAGGTAATTTGCCTTACAACACCAGGACAGGGTACTCACAGCAGCTAACAATCTGTAGGCGTCGGGGACGTCTGCTGGCGTGAAGGGGCGGAATCCTGGCGTTCTCGGACCCTGGTTACCACACAAACACATTGCATAATTCTGTGACATTCCCCCTCTCAATACAAATAATGGCCAAGATCTGATGGGAAATAACGTGGCTACATACGACTGGTAAGTTGCAAGAATGGAACAGCAAAAACTAACTCGAAGGTGGAAATGTGAGAACATATATCAGGTGGACAATATACTTGACTTGCTGAAAACCTTCATAATTAAATCTAAAGTTTTACTTTGTACGAAACTACAATTGAGAACTGATGGAAATACTAAGTTAACACGATCAAATGATGTATGCGAACTCACCTCTGGTAACTTGTAGAGCTTTAGTGTTCTTTGCATAGTCATATGACGGCTAAGATGAGAAAACTTCACCTCAATTAACTTCCGGGGATTTAATGACCTATGCCAATACCTGTAAAGACATATATCAACAGGTACAGAATAAAAATACACAGGAAGTGATTGGTTTTATCAAGTAGCAATATCACATCTGTCCATTAGATAAGTAACTGTACCTCGTCTACAGGAAGTGACAGGTTTAGGTAGCACAACCCCCGTGGTATACATAGACTCACCTACAGGTTTAAGTAGCACAACCCCCGTGGTATACATTGACTCACCTACAGGAAGTGACAGGTTTAGGTAGCACAACCCCCGCGGTATACACTGCCTGGAACAGTCCCTGCTGGTGCACACGTCTCGTGATTTCTCTGATCAGCACCGGGGCAACTCTCTTTGATCGCAACTTTTTATGAACACACAAGAAATTTATTTCTACCATTTTCTTCCTCCTGCAAGCAGAAAACATGTATAGTTGTTGTAGCAAGTACCATACAATGTGAGCAATAAATCATTCTGACAACAATAAACGTAACTACATCTGGGAACCTATTCTGAGTGATAGTAGCCGTCACCCACCTTTCATATATCTTTATGTGAGCTGGAACAGCACTGATAAAGCCAACCAGTTTTCCACTCTTTGTAACACGGACACCACAATGCCAGTCTTTGATCCAACCAGGAGGTTGTAGGGCCCTGTAACATGTATTACCAGTATTTATTTTCTATTGTGATTCTGCATTAATGCATTACCAGCTTATTTATGGCTTGCCGACAATAAAATGTAGAAAAAATAAAAATATTAAATGAATGATTTCACGATTGTTCAAGAAGACAGGAATAGAATGGGGATGTAATGGAATTCATTATGGAAATGAGGTGTGAAATTACCACTGAAGAAATTCTGGAGAGTAGTCAAATCTGAACATGTTGTCGTCGTCCTCCACGTAGTTCTCGTTAAGCAGTGTGTAGAGTTCCTTCAGCTGCAACAGAATAAAATCTCAGTAACTCTACTGAATACAATAAACTCCTGTATATGACAAATGGTCAACAGAGTAGCAGACATTATTGGAGTTACTCACACAGACAACTACAGTTTCGCTGTAAATGTTTTACTCACTAGAAGTGGGTTACTGATGTCCAGGGTGTCCCACTGAAATCCATGAGGTAGAGAGTAGCTCTCCTGGCGAATATCAGTTGTCGTCTTGTCAGCTTCTATCTCCTCGCTCACTGTGATCTTCTCATCTGTTACAAACATAAGAATAACAATAAAAATAATAAAACAATAATAAATAATAACACATTTATTAAAAAAATTAACTAATTCAAAAACATTTTAACAAGTGTCACAGGACCATGCCGATCCTGGGATTCGAGCCCGAGTTGTTGGATTGTGAGTCCAACGCTCTACCGACTGAGCTAAATGGGTAACCCTGCTGGCCGAGACCAGTTGGAGCAACTTATATCACACCCTGCTACACAAGTCAAACATAAAATGCAAAACATTTGGAAATACAATTTGGACAGTCATTTGCAAAGACATACCAAATTTTGGCACCGGTTGCGTTTCCCAGAAGTGAAATTTCTTCTTCTTGGCCTCCTCGATGCTCTTTGGCGCCCCCTGCTGGAGGGTGAGGAACTCCACGGCCTTCTGGATCTGCTGCAGTCCAGCCATTGGGACACTTCCCTGGAATCACAGAACACACGATTAATAATCAGCCATCAACACTGGTGTATCCGTCAAAAACTTTGAAAAAGACAAAATTACTTTTAAAAAATAAAAAAATAAAACAATAAAAAATAAATTTTAAAAACAAACTTGTGTATGCAGTACTGTATTTTCAAATGCTTCTAGCCAACTGCCAGGTAACCCACCATAGTAATAATTATTGGACAAAATGTCCATCACATGATGCACTGAAAAGCTACTAACCTGCTCCCCATCACCGCAGTCTTCCATGGCCTCTTCTGTAAGCATGTGTTTGTTCTTAGGCGACTCCTTCTTGAGATCACGTGGCCCCTGGCTCTCGGAGTCGGCTTCAACACCAGACTGGGACAGCTCCGGACCCTCCATCAGCTTTATCTTACTATTATGATCTTCGTCATTTACAACCTGATTGTCCGAGTCTCCACTCGACCGCTCAATGTCTTTAGGCTTTCTTTTCTTTTTCTTGCTCTTCTTGCGAGTTCCACTATCTTGGCTTTAGTGAAATAAAACAACATAATCATTTCACGTGAACGAGTCTGGGTACCCTTTCACAAAGCTCTCTTATCTACTAAGAGACCGCAACGCTCTCTTAGCAGTGCATTAGCTATCGACAAAGAGCACTATGGTCTCTGTGGATAAGAGAGCTCTGTGAAAGGATACTCTGGACAATAAAGCTGGCAACGGTCATTGGAATTGTTACTTTCAGGTATACAGGAAAAGATTGTCATATTAGAGTGTTGGAAGAATGAATGAAGTGGAAGAAATGTTTTAATAAGTTTAGATGGCATATGTAACTCTTGTGCCTCCAACAATATGTTCACCACTTCACAGTAATGGAAACATCCTTCTCAACCATCAACAAAATCAAATTATTTGGAAAAGATACTACGGTATCAAACATTATTATTATCTCCCAGCTACATGCGCTCAATTACAATGTCTTAATAAGAAGTTACTTTACGAGTTTTTCAATAGTACATATTCCTAGTAAACGTATTTTTTGAAAGATCTTTTGCCACTTTCTTTGGCAAAGTAATACACAAACATAACTGGAGGTACTCATATTGAAGCTACGAAAATAACTAACTTTGACATAAAGAATGTGTAGCTGGTTGAACACAAGTATAGACAGCTTGTGCCATGGAAAAATATGTGAGATTTTGGTCCATAAGCAACAGCTCAACTTGTATAACAAAACATTATAAGAATAAGCTTGTATTTATTTAATTATTGAATGTAATTTTTGTTACATTCAAGGTATGAATAATGAACGTAAAAACACGAAGTAGTTCATTAACTTCATACAAAAGTTTGTACATCTGTTTTTAACGTTAATACCTCGATGAACATAATAAATATTAGTTAATTCTCCTAAATACATTATTCAACAAAAGGAATGGGAATCCTTGATTTAAAAGTCTTACATGATGAATCAATGCATTTAGTCAACTTTTTAGGAGCAACGCATTGATATTTTCAACAATCTTTTGTTGACGTCAAATATATCGTGGATGACGTCATTTATATGTGACGCTGCCACCTAAGAAAAGTATGAACGCAATATTTTCGGGTGACGTGGACCGATGAGATTGTCGGATTGACAGTAGATTTATTTATTTCCATTTGGACAATGAAAGTCCTCTTTTTTTAAGCATTAAAATATCCTCAAGTTTCATGTCAGGCTGGAGTGATTAATTGCTGATTTTTTTCAAGAATAATATGACTTTGCACTGGGTAGTGATAATGAAATTTGGAGGTAAAATAAATTATACTCTTTACTCTTTATATGTTTATGTGTGGTATAACTATCCACATCAAAACTGATGTTGCCTATATGTAAGATCTACCACAACCGCCAGGAGGATTAAAATAATAAATTGTGCCTCATATCGCAAAAATATGTTGTATTAAATTATTTCTTTGAATATTGGTGATGCCTCTCGATGACAGCAACATTAGCAGATTACGTATGTTTTGCCACTCAATTGACCATGTGACATCACATGCAGGTGCTCCATAAAAAGTATCTGAGAAGAGTAGAGAAATCCGAGCAGTGAAAATGTTTTTGAAAAGTGACAAGGCGTATTCCCAATATACTTTATTTTGTAGTTCCAATTTTGTTCAAACCAATCATCAATAGCTGTGCTCATATGCTATTTATCATATGTTTATGTCTCACAAATGTTTTAAGTGGTCTTTGCAAATCAAGATTTCATCAGTTTCATGGCAAAGTTCAATGTTTCGAGCATTATTTTAGTAATGTATGTCATTGTAACAGAATAACTCACACTCAGTGATCAGTCTTATTCTATGCTAATCCAAATAGGGTGTTTGTTTCGTTATATACTACAAAGAAATGTGCACAGTATTATTCATGATTACGACATGTGCAACAAGCACGCTGTATAATTAATGTCGATTATGCAAGCAGTATACACCAAGTACTGATTAATTTTATTGCTCTGCAATATATAGTATTTTCAACCTTTCATCGCCAACTTCATCATCTTCTATGTCAGCTTCTACAGCGCTTGGATCTTGATCCAAGTCTGAACTCATGTCGTGTAAAGAATCTGCATCCGCCATCTTCGCCTCTTTGTAGCTCCGCAGTGAATATTGAAATTTAACCACGGTATTAATATCTAACTGAATGAAAGTAGAATGATTATTTTGTAAATTATATTTTAATGATTGTATTGATTGCGATATTTATTATATTTTTGTTTAATGAAATGTAAGGCCGCACTTTGCGCATGCGCAATGCACATGACAACGTAAAGGTGAAAGACGCCAAAGCAACATAAACAGCGAGAATCAGCGATGGCAACAAAAAGGAAGAATTTAGAAGAATTTATTCAATGCCTGAAGAAGAATCACAAAGACGGAGGGCCGGCATGCAAATGTAAGTTTAAAATTAAATGAAAACTCTGCTTTGGCTTCTATTTGGGGTTAGAAACGGGGTTACAAAATACATTGCACTGCGCTCTTGAAAACTTGTTGTTTTGAGTCGGTCAAGTGATTTTCGACAACACATTTTGCTAAGTGCATTACCAGATTACCACATGCATGGTTCTATGTACACAGTGGTAGAAATTGGCACTAGTGATAATAGCAAATAAATAACCAATGTGTAGAAGGCTGTGTTATAGAATGTACCAGGACTCTGCTTTTGTTTACATTTTTCACTGCAATGCATTTCCCTCATATGCGTGCATCATCTGTAGTGTGAGCTTGCAGACCATTAGTTTCGTTCACTAAAATATTCCTAATTAACATGCTGAAGACAATGGGGTGGTTCTTTTTACCAGCGGTTGAGCCGAACCGGCAGCTGGTTGACCCCGGTAACCCTGACAACTGTGCTTGATTTGCCCAATATTTGGAATAATTAGCTACCGTACACCGCAAAATTTTCAAGGTGCAAAATTATTGTGGTTGGAGACACAAAGAGTTTTCGAGGATTTTTGTTTTCAAGGTTGTCCTGTTTTATTATTAACGAAATTACAACTACTGGTATAACTTCTATCGTCGTCGATCTTAATCTAATTTCTGGAAGTGAATGTTTTGAGAACCCGCCATTGTGAAAATTGACCATATTCTATTATCTGTACAAACTGTGCTGTTGCCATTTACCATTTCTTTATAAATGGTTGTATACTATCATTATTCGTTCGTTTGTTTATTATTTCTTCCTGAACGATCAGTCAAACATGTGCTATTATGCACACATTTTAACCATTGTGGTAATCCAATTGGCCGTGGCGATAAGTTGCAATTACCGTAACAGATTAATCTCTTCAGTGTGGTTGACACTGATTGACACGACCCGTTATCCTTTGTGAACCTACTGTATTTATGACCGGATGAACGCAATTTGCAAGTCTTAGCCAGTGTCTCAGTTACACTATTGAAATTTAACTATTCATGCACTTATGATATACAGGTTTTTTCTATTATATATTTCTATATTCTATTAGTTGTATGAAAGTACTTTCACACAACTGCGCATGTCACAACTTGATATTACCATCATGCTTACACACAGACTAGCTAGTCACTAACAACTTAAGATTTCTATTCTCAATTCTGGTTGAACCTATCAGAATAGGAGAATTTTCGATGCTAAATTAATTTTGAGGTCATCATGTTACTCTTTAATACCACGAAAATAACCTCCCATGAAAATGTCCCGGTATACGGTAGTACAAAAAACGTAGCCGAAGTAATTCTACATATAATGCATGTAGATTATTAGATGTACCGGGAGTAAGGCCTCTGGCTTAATTACGGAACATGCATCTTTTAATCCGAAGTTAGGCCCAGGGCTATTAAATATACAGATTTTGTATTTCTGATGCGAAAAACAAACAACATATAAATAGTGTTGGCACCTGTTTTAATTGAAACAATCTACATTATGAGAACAAAAGAAACCTGTTAGCAATTAGATGTCAGAATGACATCAACAATAGGACTGAACAACACTACTAGAATGTCATCACTGGAAGAGATTGTAAACAGCAACATCCATACAACAGGACAAACAGTTTCCGTTTTAGGCCCATTGGCCAAATTGTGAGTGGGTCTAAATACGGGACCTTCCGGTAATACCTTACCGCTGATTTCCTGGCCTCATTCTGTCGAAGCATGAACTTGACTGTGAACTCGTGATAGTCCTTGGACGGGTCAACGTCGAGATTCCTGACGTCTACCTGTGGTAGCGACAATCTGTTCTTGTCCTTACACCAGCTGACCAGTCGGCCGCCACCAGACTTCTTCTCAGCTGGTGATAATAATAATAATGATAGTAGTACAGTGTCCCCTCTATATAAGTCTGTATTTGGGGTCCATGACATACCCCCCCAGCCTTATAGTACCA
>JAULBP010053991.1:0-13056 GCA_032355345.1 Lepetodrilus pustulosus
AGCGATGCCGATGGACTGGTCCGTGTGACTGTCGTAGCGGTCGACGGTCACCTCCCAGTAGTTGACGCCCTTGGAGAAGCCCACGGTACCCAGCGCCACGCGGTGGTCAAAGCTGTTACACGTGATGCTCTGGTTGTTGTTGGAGAAGAGGATGTCCTGGTGGGTCGTCGTGTTGTCGAAAGTGAACCACGCCACTGGAGGGAAGAGAAAACACCATTAGTTGATAATGCTATCATCTGTGTCCTCATCATCATTGTCAATATCATTGTCATCGTAAATGTCATCGTAATTGTTATTGTCATTATCTTAATCATTGTTAACAGCATTGTAATCATTATCCTCATCATTATCAACATCATTGTCAAAATCATTGTCATCGTCATTATTAGTTGCATGATCATTTTCTTCTCCATATATATCATAGTTATCGTTATCATCATCATCATCATCATCATCATCATCATCATCATCATCATCATCATCATCAATCATATCAATCATCATCAATAACCATCTATAATAATTACTACCATCATTATTGTTTTCAGTATACTGGATATGGACCACCACCACCACCACCACCATCACCATTGCGTCATACAAAATTCAAACATAGTAATCCACATACAACCCAATTTCAATATATTCACGCAAAAGTAATGTTGACGTTCATATTCATGGCCAAAGTTTACAGGTCTTGCCCTCGGTCTCCATGCTAATGCTATTGCTGTACTTAACTAAAGACATCTAACAACCGACAGGACCAGCGCCCCACTGGGACAATTCATAAATGTGACTTGTATTGACTTTCCTCAGTGCTCCCTGGTGGTGATAGGATACACAGTGTATGTACATGAGCACTGGACCTGCCTTCATCATCTCAGCAGGGTCTCTTCCCTATTACATACTCCAGCAGACACAAGCCACTGCACCCACCACAAACACGCTCAGGTGTCCAGGATACTCTCCTCAAACTAGTCGTGTGGAAAATAGTATAACAGCTTTAAAGCGCTCTCCTGACAACCGATATCAAATAAAGTTTCACTTTTACATCCCCGTGTTCTGGTCACTGTTGTCGACATTGTAGACTCTAGGGGATGATTTTAATAGGAGTATTTGGGCGAGAACAAGGTGTGACACAGACTATTCACATCGGTTTATGATGTTCACATTGGTTTGTAAGGGGTAACGTTGCTTTGCAACATTTAAATTGGTTTGTGATGTGACATTGGTTTGTAGTGTTCACAGTGGTTTGTAGTTGGTTTGTAGTGTTCACATTGGTTTGAAGTGTCACTGGTTTGTAGTGTTCACATTGGTTTGTGTTCACAATGATTTGTAAGGGGGTCACATTACTCTACAACATTTAAATTAGCTTGTAATTTTGAAATTGGTTTGAGATGTTCAGATTGGTGTGCTATATTCACATTGAGTTGTGATGTTCAAATAGGTTGCTATTTTCACATCAGCCTGTGGTGTTCATATCAGTTTGTAACGTTCACATTACTTTCTGAATCATGTCCAGCACAGGATCCATCTAGGAGGAAGCCCACTACCTACTCAACACTGACATCCATATCTCAAGTGCCATGCATTATCTAACCCCCAACACCACTGGTATCAACATACTGTATGGCAGTTTATTTAAAGATAAATCATTTTATCGTGGAAGGCTCGCCATGAGGTTTGTATTAATTTCAGTACTGTCCCTTTCACTGGGTCAATATGATGACCCCCCAAGCGGTGCTTGTCAAACAAACGAGACCAAAAAAAACCATGACGCCAAAAATAAACGTTGGATCAATGGTAGGCACGAGGGAGATGAAAATTAATGGGACCTTGAAATGTATGGATCACGCAGATTTTGAAGACAAGGACACCTCCCTAAGGGCTTTCTTGTATCTCTGCATTGAAAGATTTATAGAGTATGACTATCTTACATACAAACGAAAGCCAACCCAACTAATGCAGTGCTACAGTAGCCATCGGACAGCTACTGCTGTGAGATCAAGTTCCTGAAGACATACTTCTGTGAGATATAGTTCCATGAGATATTGTGCCATGCAAGAGAGTTCTTTGATAGAGTTCAGGTACTCCATTCCACTGAACAATCCCAGCATACGATGTCGATACGTTGTCGAAAATACGTTGGTTTTACATCACAACGTAAAACCAACGTATTTTCGATATTGTATGTCGTGATGTGCTGGCTGTGATAATAGTGAAATGGGAACCTGTAAGAAATAGTTAAGACGTAGTACTCTGAGTACTGCCTTGAGATGTAACAATCTATAATGTAATAATTAGGATAATATGAAAAATCATAGGCCAGTTACAATAATTTGATGAACAAATTCCTTCAAAAGTTGAACAAATGACTCATGAAGTTCTAAGGGTTAAAACCTATCAGAATCAAGTTCACAATGTAAGGAAGCCTTTTTCAAGGAATGTCTATAAATGTAAATAAATGTCATGAACCTTTATTAAAAAGCTGACAGGTTTATGTGATAAAACAAACTACATGCACAGAAAACTGAAAACTGCCCTTAAAAACTTTTCTATTAAATCTTAAAGCTAAGAAACTATATGAAGAGGTCACGGGAAACCCTTTTTAGTTGGGAATTGATCTAGATCTAGATCTCATTCTTTGGCTAAGGTGTTGAAAGCAGCAATGAAAATTTATCACAAATGTTTGAAATTTGAAATGGTTTGCTGAACAAATCTTGTTAAATCAAGATGGTCATGTCTCCGGGTTGATCAACATCGCACACATTTTAACAAGTTGTCAAGATGGCAGAAAAAAAAAGATTTACACATCCGATATCCGAATAATTTTTTAACTCAGTTACATAAACTATTTACTTAAGAATTTAAATCATAACTAGTAGATTATGAATGAATGGAAATATATCTAAACGTTACAATTCCAATTCTAACTCAATAGGAAACATTCAAACAGAAAATAATTATTCCATTGAAAGGAAAAAACATTTGAACTCAATATTTAAAAAATGTTCTACTAATTGAACGATGAGAATCAAAAGCTAAATTTAGTGACAAGGAACGCAAGAATTACATTCTTCATCTGATAGTGATACAGATATCCAATAGTTTTGTTGGGATATTCCAACTGTTAATGACTATTTTCCTTGACTATTTAATTCCAGTTTACGAGTCAGCCTCCACGATGGTGCCAAGGACCGTGCCACGGATAGCCATGGACTGTCACGGAGTGTCACGACCCACGATAGAACAGCATGGGTACAGTCACATAAACTGCCAATAATTACGCTATAGTCCTGACTTTGTAACTAGATCCCTGTTGCTCCTATTGTGAACAAGAGACCTGTCATCATAAATTGTCACTCGGTCAATTATTATCGGCAATCAAACGCAACTTACAGCCTTTGTTGCGTCTTGGCTCCTAATTTCCCCAAGAAAATTATCTTTTTTAACATGTTGTAACATGCATTCCATCAATTTATTGCCTTAAAAGCGCAACTGTTTGATTCTTAAAGCCCATTTGATTGTCCTTGGTGCCAGACGTATTTTTTCGGTGGCGCCTCTGAAATTAACCACTACAGCTAACCAGAAACAATACCAATAAATGTTCCATAAAGAGGTTCTGAAATACAAATTTAATGACACATACCAGAAACATGCTAACAAAAATATCATTATGTTCAGTAAATACGATAAAATAAAACAAAATATAAATAAATAATTGAAATATGAAATAAATCTTTTATCAGATGACATGATCATTTATACAAATCTGTTTTCATGACATTTTATAGACCACATTTAATTCTATGAATCTGAGAATTAAGCACACAAATCTTACTTTTCTATACACTTCTCATCTAGGTAAGGACTTGCTTTATTTTGTAGACATACATGTACCATATTTATAGAAAGAAATAAACATAGTTATTATTGTCTGTAAGACATGTATGTAAATAGACTATTTTACTATTAACATTTGATTTGCATGACACTACATAGACACTAGCCCCAGACAAAGATTTTGGAGGCATTAAAACAAGTATCTTTAGAAAATGTGGGTTTTTTAAAACATTTTTATAAACATTTATTCTTCAGCTGAAGAGGCAATTTGTCCAAAAATTAAAAAACTTTACACCAAAATCAGAAACAATTGCTTATCAAATTTACCAGGACCTAAAACACTAACATAAACAGAGACACTAACATAGAGATACAGTGCCCCCTTGATATAAGGCTGTTCGATACAGATCGGATTTGGATATAAGGCTGGGTCAGATGTGGATCCCATTTATATTTTTGTTATTTACTTGTACTATCCTATAAGGCTGATACTATAAGGCATGGACCCCAAATTCAGCGTTATATCGAGGGGACACTATAATAACATATAACATAAACATAGCAGTACAAGAGATATCAATTTACATCTGATCACAATTCTCATCAGGACTCTTCAACACTGAACATTGGATATTGATGCCATAGAGAGTGGACATTGTCTGCGGACTTCCTACTAATCATTCCACCCTAAAGCTGAAAAATAGTGCCCCAGCAGGGGGCCCTTCTAGGGACTTTGTTGATTTGATTGTTGCAAGTCTCCTGTAAACATCCTAATATCTTAATTCAAGCTTTGTATTCATGGACAGAATATTTAATCAAGGTTTTTACAAACATGGCTGCCGCTATTGTATCGTAGCGTGAAAACTGGTTAATCCAACTATGAGATAAATACACCCTTCTGGGTTAGAAACAGAGCACACAAAGTTGCGAGGAAGAAGTGCCCATGAATTTAAAGCGAGTGCTGCGATTGTCCGTTGTTCATAGAATTCAGGCACTTAATATCGGTATTAAATGAGAACGGTCATAATGCATTGATGAAAATGTAACGTTAATTAAGTTCAAAAGCGAATTCATATTTAAAACCAAATAATAGGTTGACAACTTTGTGTGATAGAGTTGTCAGATGGTGATTGTCAAAAAAACAAGTTCAATTTGACAATGTAAATAGGCTAGTACATTTGAATACCATGCAATAGAAATATCAATATGTTTTTTTTCTTATTGATGAATGAGGTAATTGAACAACTCAATAAATAATGTCTTTTCCTTAATAATGCAGATTTTTTTTTAATGCCTTCAATATGTTTTGGTTCTGTAGGTCAAAGGATGACAAATGCCCATGAATTTAAAGTGATTGCTGAAATTGTCCATTGTCTATAGACTAATTTCTACTACTGATAGAAAAAAGTAATTATCTCAGTAATTTAAAGAAATAAAATATCTCTATCTCTCTCTCTTCCCCCTCCCTCCCCCAAAAATAATGTATTCCGTCAAACAAGAATTATTAATCCCTTATTTGATATACAGCCTGCACAATACAAAGCAAGGATTAAATATGGTATTGCGATGGCAAGTCTCTTAATCCTGGAGTTCTGGAAGAGACAATAGATTAAATTGATCGCGAAAGAATCAGATACATTTCTTGGCTAAGATTGGTCCTGTCATGGTCTATTGTTACCAGGACAATGAGGACATCAGGCAGAACTTTGGGACATCATGGGTCTTGTGGCTGAGGACAGGCCAGGACTGACGTTAACTGGGGTGGAACTAAATGAGATATAATTGTAACGGGACTCGGTGTCTCCACACTTTTAGCAGACAAGGAACTTTTAGGAAATCTGAGTCTGCTTGGCGTTAGCATTGTCGTGGCATTAGCATCGACAACCACTCTGTATTTGTCTTAGATCATTGGCTAGTGAACTTAGGTTACATCATTCATCAAAACAAATAATGCTTTTAGATAAAATGGTTAAAGTTGTAGATGTCTGTGGTTGGGAAAGATGAAAGGGCTGCAACTTTTATTGGGGTTTACATCCATTTTCAAGATTCTTTCATTTATATCACAGATTGTCAGTATTAGTGCAGCAGGAAATCCGCAACATGAATAGCATGTAATTTTGCAGTAAATCTGTGAGAAATGGCCGCTACTAAATACTCACATACAGATATATTGATCTACCTGACAAAGTTCAAAAGTTTAGAAACTATAAAAAGTAACTATAATCGTAAATAAAACCTAGTATTTTTCATCCATTAACCTACAGAAACAAAACATGTTGAAGTCTGTTAAAACTTTCCGCATAATTAAGGAAAGACATTATTCATTGAGTTGTTCAATTGTCTCATGCATCAGACTAGCAATGTCACATTAGACAGAGTATTTTTGATGAATTCAGATAGAAAGAAAGCTTCTAACGAAACAGCTGGGCATCAGTACTTCTCCCTGATCACTTTAATTATCCAATCACCATCTCACAAGAATAACCGGAAAGTGACAAGTTTATACAATCTTTTAAATTTTCGTTCCCTGTGTCAGCATCTGGACTTGAACACATGGCTATCTTACAATAGGCTACATGGGAAATAAAAATCATACAGAAAAACAATACCTGAATTTTTGTTATGTAAAATAGTTTTTCTTTTAGAACTTTTAGAACCTTCACATAATATATTAATCCATTCTTGCTAGCTTTGATATAGCAGATAGTCATGGGTTTATGATCTTAAATTAACATTAATATTAAATTATCGCAAAGAAATTTAATTTCAGATATGCAAGATTTCAAAGATGTAACATCCTAGATGTGGGTCTAATTAGCCAAAAGGCATGTCTATAACTTTTATTTGGAATAAAATCAAATTTTCATAATTATTTAATCAATAGCTCCTTCCATCTGCTCTGAAACAAATACAATACTCCCGAAAGAAATTTGCATAACTGGTATGCCCTATTCCATGCTAATTTTCACGGCAACAAATTACAGTGTACCCTCGATATAACATTATGGACTTTGGTTTCTGAAAAACAAACTTCATGATTTCCAGGGATATAGATCTACATATACAATATACTGACAATTATGGTACTAAATGAAAATAACCATTACATATTTTTATCTTTATTATTAATTTGTAATTCAATAGTAGTACTTAAGAACACGTACAAGACAGTGTTAGAGCCTCCTGGTATATCAATACATAGCAGATAGAAATCATGCCCTTAAAACCATATCTTTCACATGATGAAACATTTTCATCAAAGAACATAACACGCTAACCCCAATTGAAAGATTTAGTAACTGTGATGACCAACTTCTCAATTAATTCAATAACTGCCAAAATAGTTTTGATGGCGTTGGTCAGAAGCCGACTCTGCTTGTAACGTGGGTCGAATGGGCACCATTGATCACTATAGGGTGTACCCACTTTGCCAAAAACTGACACTAGATGGCGCCACCCTCTCTAGACACCAGATGTCCGATTCTCAAGAGCGGCATTCTCATGATTCCCCTTGACTAATGGTTCGACATCCCTAGTTGAAAGAATAATTAGAGTTTTTGACAATCCCGCTCGAAGTTTGCTGAATATTAATTAATATCTAAGAGTCCCCAGCCTCCATTCATTTTTCCTGAATTGATATTTTGACCTGTTTAGTAGAGCAGACCAGATGTAATTAGTCGTGTATTCGATAGTTCTCTAACACTGAATGGGTGGTTTCATACTTGTTCTTTATTTCCTATCGGACATTTCCGTAGAGTTCCGCTTGTGGTGAGATCGTAATTGCCTCTTGACTTACTGGGCCCAACAAGTCAAACTTAACCTCCTTACATCTGCAGACAACCATAAATGCTCTGATTCTTATTAATTCAGGATGTAAAATCCAATTGACTGGTTTCAACACTTAATTTGCTTACACTTGCAGACAACGAAATATGTCCTGAATGATATAAATCCAGGATGTTCAAACTGGCCCTGCAGACAAGTAGATATGCCCTGATTTTAATAAATCAAGGATGTTCAATCTGGCCAAGCAGACTCAGCACTTAACCTCCTTGCACCTGCAGATAACCAGACATACCCTCATTGTAATAAATCCAGGATGTTCAATCTGGCCAAGGAGACTCAACACTTAACCTGCAGACAAGCAGATATGCCCTGATTTTAACAAATCAAGGATGTTCAATCTGGCCAAGCATACTCAACACTTAACCTCCTTACACCTGCAGACAACCAGGCATGCCCTGATTATTTTAAATCCGGGTTGTTCAATCTGGATGTCTAATTCAGGATGTAAAATCTGACTGACTGGTTTCAACAATTAACCTCCTTACACCTGCAGACAACCAGACAGGCCCTGATTGTCACAAATCTGGGATGTTCAATCTGGCCAGAGTTGCGCACATCCAAAGAACTGAGGCTGGATCAAAGATGTCAGGGGTTGCCTTACATCTCTGATAAAACAAGTAGTTGTCACTGCAGACTGCCGCCAGGATAATATGAAACCTATTGGCTAAGTGTATAGATCCTGCTATCTGCTGGTGCTCCTGTCCAGGCTGTCAAGACACCCAGATAGCACTGGACGGCTCATACACATCTCTACAGCTCCAGCGATAAAGTCAGAACCTGGAAAACTTTCCTGCTGGAGTGTCCCTACAGCTGTGGCTATCATTAACGTCAGTCAAAAAAAAATAGGGAGGGCACCTTTAAGGTGTCAGGTATGACCTGCACAAGGAGAAGATAAAGTCATTTCTCCAGGGAATGAGGACATCTCCATCGGTGTCTGGGTGGGTGGAGCTCACATCTGTCCTGCTGTCAGCCATCCAGCTCCGAGGCCGTCCTTCAACACAATGTACCCACAGTCGGGGACCTTGATAACATGATGTCACGGTGTACAATTAATGTCCTCGGAAATCTGCAAGTTTTTTCCAGTGATTTGTGGTAACTGATGATGACGAAGATGGGAGATCGATGATGACGAAGATAGGGGTGGGGGGACGTAGTGATTGGCATCATCGGTTGTGAACGGCATCATCGGTGGGTCTTGCGCCAAGCCGGCGCCAACATAGCACTGAGTGTGTGCCGAGAGTTAATAAATCAATTCCACCAACATTTCTACACTAAATCTGAAATGTCTTATTGTGGATAAGATATCTGACCAAATATGACAACTTAATTTGAATCTGACAGCAAATAGATAAATATTATGTCATGTTGCATTAACGGCAATGAAACCTTCTCAAAGAGTGCATTTGTTTTTAACTTTTATCTACTACGTGATAGTTCTATGTAAAAAAGTTAGAAAGCTAGATACATCGGGTTTGAAGTAAGAATTTAATAAATGGGCCGGCTGTTTTTGACACAAACATGATACCAGGTATCACCTCTTTAATTGTACCTGATAACCTACACCAACAATGTCTGATATCTCATGGAACTGAAAAAAATACTCCTCAAATGTCATGTAAGCCAGGAAAAAGTGTGTATGGTATTATGGAACCTCGTAAAATGCCAAACGGCATGGTGCTTTATGCTTTGCCATATACATTGTAGGTCCAATTTGTCCAACATTTCTTTAAATAAAATACCCCCAAATACACTAAAGAGAGTCAAGGGAGGGCGAGTGTTACTCATTTGTATATCAGTTCAGCTGACTGGTGTTATATTTCTATGAAAGGATTCACTAAGAAGCGTTAGTTACTCTCTGTATCTATATCAGCTTGGTGTGGAAAACTGTTCATGGCAGACAGTGAATAGAACTATTTTGGTCAGTTTATTCAATATTGTGGCTCTTGTAAAATGTCCATATTATCAAATGTCATGGCTCTTCATTGCAGATGTACAAAGTGTCCAATATCATACTTTTGTCCTTATAGAATATGTACAAATTGTCCAATATCATGGCTCCTAATAGAATATGTACAAATTGTCCAATATAGTGGTTTCTTATACAATATGTTCACATTGTCCAATATGGTGGCTCCTTATATACTATGTACAAATTGTCCTCATAGAAGATGCCACAATTGCCCAATATGAAGGCAATACTTTGTAGAGAGCTTATACAATACAGTGTACTAGTATGGCCAATAAGATGGTAGTACAAGGGAACAGGTAATCAAGGGAGCTTCCTGATCACTTTGGCACTAGTATGGCCAACAGTAAGGGAACACGTAATCAAGAGAGCCTCACCTTCGGCAGTCTGCAGAGACACCAGTTCACTGTAGGGGCCTTCTCCGGCGTGGTTGTGCGCCTTGACGCGGGCGTTGTAGATGCTGTGGAAGTGGAGCCCGTCCACCGTGCAGATGGTCTCTCTGCCCACGTACACCACCTGCAGATGTGCATGGTGGGGTCATATTAACAATAATACAAAAATATGTCCAAAAACGAATGTCTAAATAAATAAATAAATATGATGATGAATGTAATAATAATAATAGCTGTGCAATAAAAATAATAAAATGAAAATAATAATACATGTAATAATAAAAAATTAAAAAATAATAATAAAGTACATATACATGTAATAACAATAATGAAAAAAAATAAATGAAATAATCATAATAATAATAATAATAATAATAATAATAATAGCTGTGTATAAAAATATACCTAATAATGTTGTCATCATAACAATTTCTATACATGCTTCCAATTACACAGAGAATACTGGGCCCTGATTGAGATTCAAACTCGAACCCTTGTATTAGTAGTTCGACACATGCTACAACTGCATTATCCCGCCTCCGTGTCTAAAATGGAGTTCATATATAATTAATAATGGCATCTTTAATAATATGCAGACATAATCAAATATTGGGCTTTTTTTTTTTGGTTTTGGTACCCTAATGAACTGACGAGACAGAAACATGGGAGTACATTGGGGATAAGACAAGATCAATAGAACTTGTCAAAAAATAATTAGCAGTCAGCAGACCCCATGTAACAACAGTGTTAATAACATGCAAATTGTCAGATTAAAAAAAATCCATTTTCAATCAGCGCGTCTTAATGAACTCTCTTGTCATACACTCAGCGCCACACTGAGAATTCAAACAGAGATTTATTCAAAACATCCCTCCACGAGACAATAAAATAATAGAAACCCTTTTAAATACACCTGTCAGTTTCCTACGGATAACTATGGGAGACGCGGGACACCGTAACCGATCCGGTAGAAACGTCGGACGAAACTTCGGTATTAATTACTGGTGTTGAATGTGTCCGTTGTCTGATTGGCGTTGAGACAAGGTGCCACAGTGTCTAGGTTTGGTGCTAGGATAGTTTTTATAATTTCCACACTTGGGAGACATTATTTGGGACAAATGCACCAATTGACACTTACGGTCGAAATACAATACAATGCTGCATGTTAACGTTTCTCCAAGGACTAATTCACCGACGGCAAGTCTGTCAGTGATGCTTAAAAAGACAAAATGTGCAATAAATCTTGTAGAAATGAACAAATGGATCGGCTTGTAATGATAGGTTTCCACATATGAATAGATGCATTTCGATATGTTTTATGGCACTGAAGTGTTTTAAGATGCGCTTTCAACTGCTTGTATTGTCGAGATAAGAAAAATAATGTGAAGCAATTCCTTCACTTGAAACTGCAATTGAAAATATTTCTCTCACTTCATAAAAAAACAAATGCAAATAGAGATAATAATAATGATTTATAAAAAAAATAATAGAATAACATTTAAATATATGGATTGATATACATTGAAGTTGGAAAGCAGTATTGGAAGATACACACTGTACTAGATGAAATGCGAATTCAAAGATTGTATACATAAATACATATTGTATACATGTATACATATCACAGATTATTAGGAATCGTCAAAATTATCAGTGGTATGCAGGGACCACCATAGACTTGTTATCTCCCATTGATATTCAAAAATTTCCAAATCACGCAGACAAATTTCTTGACAGAGGGTGGGAATTTATTAGATAACATGTCCTATACTAAATTTGCATCAATAATCTGAATTCTGAGATATTTCTTATCAAGAGATTTCCCGAAGTATTCACCCTCCACAAGCGAGATTACAATACATATTTTGCTGAACTTGCAATATTTATATGGTATAACGATATTGGCATGAATGAAAATTGTTATTTTTAATCAAAACTGTTTTAGAGTAAACATGGTAAAGGGCTTATAAAGTTATACAGTCAGACCCCTTTACACTGGACAGCAAAATCCGTAATGATTAAAAGTTGACCGGGAAGCGGAGAAACTGGTACAACAGAGACCATTATAACAGGGTCTGACTGTATATACTGTAAATACAAAGTAATAGTTTCATATAACTGGCACACTATAGTACGTTATATACTGTACATGGCTGTACGATGGCTATTTGACAGGACATGGCTGAAAATATTCAAAGTGCTTCCAAGAAAAGAAAACTGAGCAGATGTTAGTTACATTTTCAACATGGACGCAATGGCAGCCATATTAAGGGATTGATTTATAGGAAGAAATGTTGCTGTTTGCGAGTGACATCCAGCATATACAGTATTCTGGTGATATTTATGGCACCATTGACAACAATGACAATGTTGGTGCACAATGACAACCACAACATGACTTATGTTGGATGCAATAGTTTTCAACAAAAATAATATAAGCCAATGAAATTTTTACAAATTTAGATTGTTTTGTAAAAAAAAATATTTTTTTGCTGAAAAATTGTCTCTTCAATATCTTTGAAATGTCTCAGCTGCATATGATTACCAGTATTGCCATGCATCCTATCCTCCCATATCCTATCTCCATGTGGCATTGTCCTTTACAACTGCAGAGATGTGTCAAACAGCAGATATATCTTTAAAAAGAAATGCCATTGCACCAAATGACAATGTTTATTTCAATATAAAGAGCTGTTATTTGAGCTGATATGTTCCATTGACCCATGAAACTGTCTTTAGATGACTTCTGGAATACAGCTCATACATTGTCATTGAATTCAATCAAGTATTTTAAATGTTGTACTATGTAAAATAAAAGTGCAGTTCACAAAGTGTGATTTCTTTGAAAGAGTAATCTTTTTCTACTCTTTTGTCTGTACCAAGTATTAAAAAAAATAATTGGAAGTGCCTTGATATACTCGATTAGCAAGGACAGGAGTCATACTACCCAAGAACAATTTTTTTCATTTTTATTTTTTTTGGGGTTTTTCAATCCACTGAATGCTCCTT
>JAULBP010054101.1:0-13054 GCA_032355345.1 Lepetodrilus pustulosus
GAAAACTATGTCATGGATAAAAACATGTGAAGAATTACAAGCCTATTTTGAGGCTCAGTGAGTTCCTTTGCATCAAATTGAATCTCTTTTGAGTCGCTAATTCTTTTTGAGTGTCTTTGAGTCTCCCTGATATGGTGCCATTACTGACCATTCTGTAAGTTCACAGTAGTGCAGGTTTTGTTCTTACACGGCAGTAAGGTATTGGTAGTCACACTGAAGTGTTGTAAAGTACCGCCCACTCTATACACTGACAGTGGCAGGCATTGTGCTGTGGCTTTGAAGTTGCCAACACACGACCTTTCAGGTCAAGTACATGTACCCATAAATCAAGCAATAATATGTCACGCATATGTATGAATACACTTTATGAATGAAATATGTGTGAAGAAGTTGCTAGGACAATTTGTTTATATATAACACAAATTCATGTCAACCATTTTATGATAACTCACCACCGATATGACACTTTGCATACTATAAAAGTGAATATTTTATTTTACAAAAAGGTCAAAAACAGATCCTAGTTGGTGGTATAATTTTTCTAGGAACATAAAATATAAACCAAAAAAAAACAACCCACTTTTTGTTTAACTTATTAATTTTGGAGAAAGAAAAAATAATTTGTTGGTAAAATAATTTTCTAGGAATAGTGGCATTAAAATGTAAACAAGACCTTTATTCTCAACAATAATTTTTAAATAAAAACAAATTTGATTAATCATCGAATTTGTAAACTCAAACTGGCACTTACATTGGTAGCAGGTGGACTTTGTGACATTGAACACAATAGCGTCTTGACAGCTTGTAGTCAGCATCTCTGCATCACTGCGACAGACCGAGGTGTTAAGAAGAGACCGACAGACCGAGGTGTTAAGAAGAGACCGGGAGCACAACACTGGCATGTCGTAGCAGCAGATCCCCAGCATTAAATCACGTCCAAAACTCCGCTCAAACTCATCCAAACTACAACTTTCCAATTCAAAATGGCCCAAACTGTTGTCCGGAAAAGTCAATCCTTCGTCAAAAACTATTCGTCTGAGAAATGTTTATCGAAGAAGTTGAAAACAAACTTCTGTGTCACAAGGCCAAAAGCTGAATGTATTCTGAAGTCGCTACCACACAGCCCAACACTATATTGCCTGTCTTGCTGTAGAGAGAGAGAGAGAGGAGTAAAGAAATCCAGCCTCTCATTGGCTGGAGACTAATAGCCGCTGCCTCTGATTGGTGGAGATGTTGGCATTGCTTTAGTCAGAGGCCTGGCTACTGCTGTGAGACAGACTCGACTGACGTCAAACTGCTGGCTCCCCCTAGTGGCAGAGTGTTCTCTCTTTCCCACTCGGAGCACACATCTCAGAGGCTGTATCTACACCACATATCCAGCTTATCAATACTATTGATTGTGTAACATCTCTATACTGATATAGTGGAGATAGTCGGTCTGATATTTTCAACATCGATTTTAATGGGGGTAGACAGAGAAACCTATGAAGGGTGTTGCCAAGACAACATGTCGATGAAGGGTATGGATATTACCATGGCAATTAGACTGGTATGGTTCTTCAAGAAGTGTAAAATACCTTTGGAAAGTAAGATGCACAACAAACTACGAATATCCAGAGAGAGAGAGAGAGAGAGAGAGAGAGAGAGAGAGAGAGAGAGAGAGAGAGAGAGAAAGAGAAAATATGCCTTTAATACACTGTATTGGCGATCATATTTTTTAAAGGTGGCATCATCTAGACCTATTCAGTAAGCTAGAACCTAGGCATCTGTAATTTATACACAAACATCATTTATTCTAATTTTGAAAACTGCTGTAGAATAACCAGTGAAAGCTGTTTACTTTTTACTGGCATATTTGTTTCCTATGTCATCATATTACTTGTTATTTGTATTATTTTATTACATCAATATCCCTAGTGAGTGATTACAGAGTTTAACATCGATGCAGGAATCTTTCACCCATCTGAGACGACAATATCCCTAGCAATTACATTATAAATGATAACATACTTCCATCAGAAATTTGTTGCAAAGTGTGAATGTTTGAGCAAGTTAGAGAAGTTTGCACTGAGGAAGGGCTCTAATGGGAAGAACATACTCGCATTACGTACACATACACTACAATCATGCTCAAACTGCACATTTCCTCGACACGAACTCAGTACAAGAGCATTGAAATGGCGAAAGATGATTGGTTAGAACGTGTTTCCGCACCCAATTCCCTTTCCAGAAGTGCCGCCATTAACACAGAGCCTATTACAACTGCAGCCAGACTAGCATTATGAAATGGGCGAGTAAAAACTTTGTGAAATTGCCACTTGACAAAGCTGCAAGTATGGCGTAGGTTGGAGTAAATGCGTAATGTTTGTAGCAGTAGTTTGAACCAGGGGACTTCATGAAAATATGGGGGATGAGCTTCGTTAAATAATATTGCCAACTGATGTGGTGTCATGGGAAAACATTGACTTCTATTTTGACAATAACATTGTCAATAAATCCCACATTCCCAGAGCAAACTGATACGTATCTTTGTTTTGATATTTCTTTCTGTAATCCATCTTGTCCCAATAGAATAGTTTTTATTTGTTTGCGTTCTAGTATCGACCTTTAATACTATCAATGACCGAATTTCCATGATATGAAAATTAATAACATTTTATTTCTGATAAACTTCAATGCAGGATATCATTAGAATACATTTCACTCCATACAAAAAATGGATACATATGTTTTCTGCAGATATAGAATTCATAAATATTGCTACTTCATAAAGTATTCAGGAATCTACTATACAATGTTAGAAATTAAGATAATAATGAGGTAATTTTACATAGGTCCAGTGTTAATGGTGGTCAAATCTGTAACATTGCAGATATTCAAATGACTCCAGAACGTTCTTTAAGTTAAAATACTGCTGTAAGTAATATTCCATCTCCCAAATGTTTCATGTATTTTCTGTATCTACCGAAGAAACTGATTGCTTCACAGTGGACCATGTCAGAGAACATCGTCCACCGAGCCGTCCACCGAGCCGTCCACCAAGCCGACCATTGTCAGTCAAGCTAGATTGGCCGGTCTGACCGCTACCATCGATCCCTCACCCACATCGGGGAATTACATGACAGACCGTGTGATGGCCTGGACCAGAGGAAAAAGGTTGACATTCAAGTGATGATAGGTAGTCCTGAGCTGGCTACAATGCGTGAACTCGTGACATATCGGATGGAGGACATTCTTGACTTAATTAGGATATCCTCAAATGTCCTCTGGCTAGCGCTTCTTTATGTAGATGGCCTCTCCAGCCTCTCTGATAGCAATCTGCAGGGGCACAAATCCTGATTCATTGAATCCAATGTATTCATGTATTATTGAAGTTGGATGTCTAACTTTTCTGTAATTGCCAATTTTATCGTTTCCAGTTTGTATTCAGCCGATGTTACTGAGTCCATCATGTATCATCCAAAATTACATCACAGGATGTTAATTATTCATAAATTTTAGTTCTTAAAATAAAAATGCCTGCAGAAAAGTGTGCACTATTATACCACTCCAGACTAATGGAGTAATTTCAGTTTCAACATGTTCTAACTAACCTGTAGATCACATAAAAGCTTCAGTCTATTTTTTGATGACCATGAGTTTCTTGCCAGGTGTGAAACCCAATGCACTCTCTCACTGTATTAGACTCAGCATTATTGAATGTCGATGGTCCTTCAACTTAATGCAACACAAACAACTTAATGTGAACCCATATGTTACCTCCATGTCAATACTAGTCATTGTAGGCTTTTGCAGTAACTGATGACATTGCATACAGACTAAGATATATATAATTATTTCATTGAATAACAACAGATTGCATACAGAGCAAGGGTACAGGACATCATCATTTCATCAACTTCATTGGTCATGGATGCCAGAAGAAAGGTCGCCTCGGCTGCAGATCCACACTCTCACCCCCGGCACCTCCTACACCCCCGGCACCTCCTACACCCCTCGGCGTGACGGGACCTTGGCAAGTGTTTCTATTTCAGACCTGGCTCTGAGCCACCATTCCTCCATTATTGATGCTGTGTCTAATTCATGCAAACTTCCAGAAGCTGGGAATCTACAACCACATCTCTACAGAAAGCCATTCACAATCCTGAACTCTTCTCTTGAACGTATCTCTAGTTGGCAGTAGTTGTTCAGTAATTACAGGACAATTACCAGTCTGCCCACCAATAGCCCTTTTGTACTTGGTAAACTAACTTCCGGTGGAACATATATCCAAACTACCTTGTGCAATGTTCATTCATGACTTCCACCTACTCTGGAAATTCAATCCATGCACACTCCCTACTAACACACTAATTAACTGTAAAGAAGTTGGTATGTGAATAGCATATCGTGACATCACAGATCATTCTTGATTGGCTCAATTTCAGTCAGTGACATGTATTGCATGTATAGTGAATTAACAAAAATGGGACTAAGTGGTTTGAGTACTTCAGGGGCAACCAAATAATTGGTGGTTTGAGTACTTCAGGGGCAACCAGATAAGTGGTGATTTTCATATTTCAGCACCATCAAGAGCAACCAGATAATTGGTGATTTGCGTACTTCAGGGGCAACCAGATAATTGGTGGTCAAAGTACTTCAGAGACAACTACAGAATTGGAAAATTGGTGATTTAACTACTTCATGGGCAACCATAGAATTAGTGACACATATACTGCAAGGGCAACCATAGAATACTTCAGAGGCAACAAGTTTGTACCTTTTGCAAACTGCATCATATGCTAAATGTTCACATTAGCAAGATGAAATTTATTTAGGTCGCTTGCAAATGAAAACATACTTTTGTAGAAGAGCCAGTAAAGGACTGACTGTAAGAGTTCACTTGTATTACAAGGGTTTACTTTATTTGAGATTTCAGTGCATAAATCTCTCCCTGCTGGATTAGGCATTAGGCACTGCTCCTATGGGCATGTCTGGGTGTCTCCAGTATGGAGATGGTTAATAGTTACTGTACAAATTACTCAATGTATTACCAAATAGAGACATCTAAAGCCGTATTAAGAATCGTACATAGGTCTGGACTTAGATAATTACCAGACCCGGAAGCTCCTTGCATGGTCAGGTCATGCCACGAGTATCATTACTGTGATTCATCAGCTCTACAAAGCTGCATATTATCAAGATTAATTCTACCATATCCAAGATGGCCTTCATCAAAGACTTAGCAAGATTACAGGGTATATCACATTTGTAGCTAAAACTAGAACGGATCTTGAATAGCTGGCGTCGTATCCTCATTGATTTCCACCTCCCTTGACGTCATCAGCCTAGCGGGATATCCTGGCTGCCAGGATTCCTCGGCTGAACCATCATGGGGTGGAGGCTGCTGCGGTAACGATGCTGGTAACGTCAGCAGTAACGATGCTAGTAACGTCAGTGGTAACATTGTAAGCAACTGCACCAACTGGCACCAATGGTCTTCATGACATGGTTTCCAGCCAAAGCTTGCATACTACTGGCTAATTACAATCGCTGTTATTACTCATAAATTACCTCGATTGCTAATTACAATTACCCATGAGCTGTAAACACCAGTATATATCTAGCTCATTGATGGAGTAAACACTGAACATATTTACACATACACTGCATGATGGCCAATGTTGATCGTGAGAACATTTTGAGACCGGGAATGCATGAAAATATGCAGCAGAACTTAAATTCTTGATTAAAAACTATCTTAATACTCTACATTTCTTCAGTAGATAATATCGATTTAATCTGGAATATATGGCTACAAGTTTATATGCGATAAAAAAATGAGCCAATGTTTTCCACAATGGCTAACATCTCGATGTACCGTTATTCTCACAACTAGGCAAGAGAGCGTGAATGGACACCTGCCGAGAGTTATCACAACAAACTCTCGTCAATGTAAGAAACTGTGAGACCTACACAGAGATGAACCGGCATCTTAAGATAGCGTACGAGTCCTTTTGATAAGCAATAGTGCACACGACGACGGTCCGAGCAGTACACTGCAGTGTGTCATACACATACCGCTACAGCGTATTGATAAACACTCCCGTGTATCCTAGATGTGTTGATGATTCAGAGATGACTCCTGGCAGACAATCATAAAATACTATAAAATATCAACATTAAAGATTCTTGTAATTATTACATATTTTGTACTTAAGATTTTGATCTCAAATGGCTAGTAAAGCAACAGGTAACAAATTAGAACTCTTTACACTGTTTAGTCCGAGATGCTCCGAGGCAGGACACGCTCCTAGACCTATCCCCGAGATTATGAAATTATTTTGAGTATGCTTTCATGATCAAGATTAAATTTTATATGGGGATTTGTGAACAAAGCTTTGTTGAGCAATAAATCGTACTCAAACATTTCATGATCTTGGGGCCAGGTTTACGTTCAAAATACTGAATTTCTTACAGATCCAGCGACTAATCAGGACAATACTCTGAGGGCATCCCTAGATATCTGACATGTCTGTGCAGCTCAGTTGACCACACCACCTCGCCACCCCCACCCGCCACCCCTACCCGGGAACACCACCCCAGTTGATATCTCACTGGACCAGAGGCAGTGGAGGTAGACAAAGGAAGGTTCCTGTGACGTTGCATACAATGAATGTTGTGGGAGTCCATCACGATCCCCTGCACTATTAGATAGCAGCATGTGCTGATGGCAACCGCTCGTTGTAATAGTATGCATATGCACATACGTGCGCGTCTTAGCAGTATGGTTCAATAGGCCGTAGTGTACTCATAATCGTATTGTTTTAGTTAAGCCAGATAAACATGAGCAATAGTTGGTGTACAGATAAACATTGCTGTTTTAACACCAACATCAGGACTGGTGGTAGAATGTTTCAAAGCAATGTTTATCTGTATATCAATTATTGTTCATACTTTTCTGATGTGATATTTAGTTTTATTCCAGTAGAATAGATAGACTACATATGGTATACAAATACATAGGTCAGTAAAAAAATAAAAAATAAAAAATTGGGTAGTTTTATGCGATATTGATAGTATTGATAGCAATGCAGATTATTATCATCCTTGGTCTGTCAATACCAGCCGGTGCTCACAAGTTTACTGCAACATTCAGCGCTATGGATGTTGCGGGTTTTCCCCTGCCCTAAACTGACAAGTCATGATATGAGTGAACAAATCTTGAAAGCGACTCTAAACCCCATTTAAAATAAAATACTCATCAATATCAAACAAAATAATTTCTAAAAATAATGCCTCAAAAAGAGGATGAAATTAGGTGAATAAACAAAATGAGAAGTTTTCTATTTGTTGGGGAATTATATTGTCAAAATATATTTAGTCAATTTCCTCTACCACTAACAAAACAATAATAATAGATACTAGAGACTGGTGGATCCAAAGGAAAACTACTAGTTGACATTCAAACTAAAATAATAAAAATAATACAATCACTATGATGTCCTTCATAACAAAAATAATAATAGAATAGGATAATGTATGTAATGTATATTCATCTTCAATATCAAAATAATCATTTGCGCATAGCAGTGAGTCATACAAAGCATGTTTTACTTCTGTAAAAGTCTTACACTGACGTCACCTACCCTGGCAGTCTCATCAACACGTCCAGAAAGTGCTGGCAATACGACCTGTTATCAACTACAGGCACGACAGTTTGAAAGAGGAACTTAACCCCTTGTTTTCAATACTGGATTAGTCACCGACATAGTTCTGACTGCAGCTGGAGGAGTGTTAAATTATTACGATTGCAGATAAATCGTGGAATTATTTGTTGATCTCTTTAATCTCTTTGAAGATCAGAGAATTACACCATGGTTCGTGAATTACACCACTGCCTACATAATGTCTAAATGGAAAGTACTATGATTTCAGTTTGTTTTATTAAAAACACTTATTTTACTAAAGAAAAAAAAAAGGTGTGTGGAAAACTATATCCTTTATCTTAACATTTACATGCAGTATTTTTAGAAACATCAACATGGATTAATAAAAATTCTAGCATTGACGAACCAAACAGGTAATCAGAGCAAAACAAAACACCTTCAATTCCTTAAAACAGTTTTGCTGGATAACAGTCTTCCAAGTAAAGACAACAAAGAAATTCACAGACAAATACGTGTTAACTGCATCACAAAGGGATGGTAGAAAGGGATGGTAGAATGGGATGTTTGATCACAAGGAATTAAGATGACAAATCAAGTCAATGCCCTTACATCATCTGATCAGAATCATACAATTAATACACCTGATCATTAATATTAATCGCAAATAGCATGATTATTTCTCGAGCGGAATATCGTACATGTACGTGATAATGCAGTGATGGCCGCAGGGTACGGTGATATTCCTGCTGTAATGAGAGAGAAGCGGTCTGTGGGAACATGGTCAAAGACTCGCCAAGACAGGAAGTGGCACTGGCGGATCACAAAGCCGTAATACTAATTAGAATGATGATGCGACCTGATTGCTTTGGGCGCTGGAATATCTGTGAGCTGGGATACAACTGTGATGGTCAATGACCTGGTGCTACACCCATTGTCTGCATATGTAATGTTGTCTGTAGATGTTGTCTGTAGATGTTGATGTTGTCAGACTACTCCTAGTAGAGGCAGTGTCGCCACTCTACCATCGTCAGTCTACACCATTAGGCTACACCCTTTTTAGATGTAAATGTAGAGTTGGCAATTTGTAGATGTAAATGTAGTGTTGGCAGACAACTCCATCATCAGACTACACACATTATAGTGGAATATCAGACTGCATTTGTATGTAGTGTAGTTATTGCCAAACTCATAGACCCAGCATAGTGCATTCATTGTAATACAGTGTCCCCTCGATTTATAGTGCTGACGTTGGGGTCCATGACATACCATCCTCCCCCCCAGTACCTGTCTTATACGAAAGTACGGGTAAATAAAATAAAAACGTAAAAATGGGATCCATGTCTGACCCCGCCTTATATCGAACAGGGTAATATCGAGGTGACACTGTATATGTGTAATATGTTTAACTGCTGCATACACACCATCAACACAATATAGTAGATAAAGGTCAATGTCTATAAAAATACTAAAAACACAATAAAATATTTAATTCCAATCTTTCAGCTAATAATAGTTCAGCTATATAATAGCACTTTAACATTCCAGCAAGGTTAAGTTGATGTCGTATGTACTTAACCCCCTTCTTGCTGCAGGCCACTGAAGATGCCCTATTGCCCAGTGATTCTGATTAGTTCCAGATATCATGGCTAGCAAGATATGATTGATCGATATCCCACTGATATTTATTTCTTGAATTATACCATCGCACAAAGAGTTGTGAGTACCGCTGGAAGGCTGGAATTGGAACTGATCCTGACATTATCATGTAACCGCACCATAATAGCGCCAATGGTTAAAGCGCCAATGGCTGAGATCTGAGATGATGTCTTCAAGACAGGAAGCCAGAACCGCACTTGGCCTTCCCATCTGAACCTGAAGTAATCTGCCCTACATTCCTTCGCTTTAATTATTCCCATCTCTACTAAGTCTGCCAACTGCTATCAGTCCGATCTCAGACCGATCTCGCTATGAAAGGGGGAACGGCATTAATTTGGCACTTGTATTCAGCTGATTAAACCGAGATTCCCTGATACAGTTTCCCAAATAATCTAGGTCATCTCGAATCTCCGTTAATCAGGCAATGAAAGGCTTCTGGAGCTAACTTTGCCATTTTCACGTCCATATTTAGCTATATTACCACAGGACGCCACATACCCTGACAAATTACAGATGATGATTACTCGTAGGTGTTACATCTGAGTAAGAGCCAAGACGTCACATCACACCATAGGAAAACACAAACACAGCCGCAAAACACCATCCACTATACACTAGACATGCATGTTTTATATACACAATGTTTATTTGGAATAAATCAAGGTCAATAAAACTTGTTTGATGTACTCACCTAAATAGGTATTGCAAATGAACTCCGCTATTTGACTGCCTGATTTGCTAGAATCAGCAAAATGGCTCAACTCTCGATTCAACATTCGTTTGAACTGAAATAGAAAAAGATATAATTTAATGTTTGACATACATACATATACAAATTCTTGTAATAATAATAATAAAAATGTGTACATCTACATAGCGCCAAATCCATGATCTAAAGCATGCTCAAGACAAAGCGCTACATTATTACTCTGGTCAATGTATCAGTGTGCTCTCATTGTTTCCTTCTTAACTCCTTGGGGAGTATTCAACCCAAGCTTCCATTCAAGACACATGTATAAAACTAAATGCATTTTTTTGGGTACTATTCTTCGCTTTTATATGCTTGAATAGTAGATATAAAAATGTATTTAACAATTCATAAATGTACTAAAATCAATAATGAAATAAACAATTTCATGACATAAGAACCAACATTAAACTTCTGCCCGCTAATGGTGCTATCGATGCCCCGGTGATAGTTGCTGTGATGCGTTGATAGGAACAATGTACTATCCCTCAATCTTAATTAAGCAATCACGTATCTGACCATCCAGGAATACACACGGCATCCCAACGCATTAATATTACATCACTTTTGAAAGCCTGACACAGTAACCCACTCTGGTATGTCAGTGATATGTGTGTCAACCGTGATTATAGTGCTGCCTCCCTCTCAGCCTTCAACCTAACACAGAAGACATACAGTATGAGTATGTCCACAGGAACCATGGCTCACAATGGTACCATACAAATCCCAGCACCAATCCCGGACATTAGATAGAAGTGGGCCATGGTGGGTACCATAGGGATAATCAGGTATACGGCTTCATACGGGATCTCCAATATCGGATCTGTCGGAATGCATTTCCTGTTCCATCACCTTCGAGCCAGATAATGGTGTCTGTATGTAATAGAGTTGTGATGTCGGAAATCACGTAGTGCTTTGATAACAAATTGGAAACATACTATCTCTTGAAAGTTGGACTTTTATTTCTGACTTTGATATTAAATTATTAAGTTTATGGAAAATTATATATTAAGGAATTATTAAGTTGGAACGGCAGTGGCCTTGAGCTTTTAAAAATTCAACCTGAACTTCAATTAGATATTAAGAATGAGAAATGTTACCACATTTTCTTCTTACTAAAATAACCTCGACTGCTAACATACTGACTTCAATATATATATATATCCAGATTGCAAGATGACAGCAACCTGTCGAGTGAATGAGAAGATTTAATCAGAAAAAACTATTCTGAATAAATCTTGCACTCACTTTGAATAAGTTTGATTGAATTCAAACTAAATCTGTAACCAGCATGGTATCGAGCTAAAATTACCTCGTCAATGACAATGCACCGAAGCGCTAATAGAAAAGGTTAGTCCTGCTATTCCGATCTTCTTTCAGGTGTCTACTTCCATTTCCTGTTGAATTTCTATAAGTTCCTGAATACTTTTGGCTTGACTTCCAATATATACCAGGGATTGGTCATACAGAAAACAGTGACATTTATCTGGAAAAGCATTTCTCGTCCAATGCATGTACTAATCGGCTGGTTGCATCTATTTATGCTAACAGACAGATACTACCGATCCTAGCTGACATAGAAGGCTTTTGAATGATATTTCTGGTTCTCTTAGAGATCTGATTCAATACGGATCAGGCAGTATAGAAAGAAATTTTCTATCAAAGTGTTATTTTAAAATAACTGACCTACTGTTGAAGCCTGGAACGTGCTGTCAGATATAAATGATGCGACTGCTATGACGATATTTAAAGATTAAGACGCAAAACGAAAATAAAAATCTGTTCATTCTGAAATCTGCACAAATAGCATGGTGTATTTTTAGGATTATAATGAGGGTTCCCCAGATTGAGTTTGATATAAGTACCGTACATGCATTGGGAACATTAATAACCATGCACTATAGGGAACATTTATAACGTTTTGCACACTCCTTTTTCTATAGGAGTAAAAAGGTTTGAAATAATTTTTCTGTGTTATTATTTCAACTTCTATTGCTTGAACAGTTGGCTCTAATGACAATTGTTACATGGAAATATTATAACAAAACATTTATCTGGATGTCTAGTAAAGCTTACTTATCAACGTGTTACAACTATGCACTAATTCAACTAAGTGTTGAGTGAGATCTAGTAATCAATCAGAATTTAAAAGCAATTATCTTAGAAAGGTTTTTGGATCAATATGACTTTTATTTCGCATTAGCAGAATAAAATTAAATGCCGTTTTCTGGTTGAGGAAAATGCCTGGCAATGCACTATTTTCAATCAATGGCCACATATCTGATGCATGTTTTCATTAGATTCCCATTGACTTCCAATCTGACTTGCAGATCACTGAAATGCCATCCATTAAACAGTGTCATCTCCTTGCCAGTGCTTTACAAGTAGCAAGTCTGTATGCTTTGAGAATGTAATGAGCATGAACCAGGCAATGCTCGACACTAATTCAGACAAATGGCACCAAAGCATGGTGGTACGCTCCACTGATTACAGCTAGGAATTTGGTCCTATTTGAATTTGTCCCCGTCAAATATGTTGGAGGCAGTAATTTTACATATTTTTTCAATGATAGATAAATTTTTCTAAATATTCAAAAGAAACAGAAAAAAACCTAAAATATTAGTTTTAAAAAAAGCAACGTTGCCTCAAATGTCTTTGACAGGTACTAGTATCGAACACAAGTATGATTTATCCAAGACTCCAGGATATGAATGTGTCTTACCTTGCTAGATGCCATGTCACTGACAGACCGGTGGGTCTGTATGGTCTCTAGCTGGTCTAAGCACCAGTCTAGCTCCTCCAGAGTGTCCACAGCCAGCTTCATGTAGTTTTCGTCTGAAACAGGGGAAGACAATTCTACATGAGTACAAGGACAATTTCTGTATCTAGGCAAATCAACCGTGATAGTATGCCTTTAAAAGACATTCGGGTGTATCTGGGTTAGTGATAGTACAGTGTATTAGAGTCTGAGGAGACATCGCTACAAGGCTTTGAGCGGCAC
>JAULBP010054211.1:0-13053 GCA_032355345.1 Lepetodrilus pustulosus
AAACGCGCACGCGCGCGCGCACACACACGCGCGCGCACACACACACACACACACACACACACACACACACACATACACACACACACACACACACACACACACATTACCAAAGAAACTATATCCTTGATTGCAATCCAAAAACATGGACCAATTCGAAATTTTAGACCATTTCGAGCTAACATCTTTTAATGACATCCGTCAACTTTATTTATCCAAAGACATATTAAGCCCTTTTCACTTTTCCTTCAATGGGTGGGCGTCTTTAATATCACCATGTAGGATTCTATTTGACGTCCATTGAGCAGGTGAACTAGGATTTTTGGTATTTTATTACCTCCTCGAGATATCATTGAAGTATTTGGTACAACAACTCTAATCAAGAGTTTGTTTGTGAAAGATTCGCTCCAAAACCTCTGGACCACCGTGCGGGGCATTCAGGTCTAAGTCTAGGTTTTGAAAGCGATGCATGTAAACAACCGATTAAAAGATCATTATAGAACACCTGTGTTTGTACGCTTTTCCCAGTAATAACAGCCAGCCTTGTGGAGTTATGTCCCCCTGTACAGGATATGAAGGTTTAATTAGAATAAAAAACAAGAGCCTGGGCGAAAGCGGTCAAAGGTAAGAGCGCCGGACACAAGGACCGGACAACGAAACACCGGATAGGACAATATTGATACTGTCCTGTGTTGTTTGATCTTATTGGCGGAGGTATAGTCAGGTAGGATAAGAAGGTTGTGAATGGGCTCATTTGTAATCCTCCGCCGGTTGAAACGTTCTTAAGGAACACCGTATCTGTACAATCGACTATGAATATTAATGAGATTATCGCGGGTCCAGGTGGTGCGCAAAATGACTACCATTTCCGGTCGTGGTGCATTATGGGTCACGTGAAAGGGACCAGTCTGTTAGGAATGGATTTAATGGGATGATTGACAGAAATAAACAAAGATGCGTCCATCATCTGTTGGCACTCACACCATTGTCTATTTCACGCCATTGGTCGACATCGTGGGCGGTTTAGGGATTAGGACTCATTTGACCAACGGTCAGTTTGTTCAGCTACCATTTGAACGATAGTCTGCAATATCACCGTGATTAATTTCTTATAAACAATCGTGAGATTCATGGCAGATTGACATGCCCATACAAATTCGGAAACGAGAAAGCACTTGGTTGGAGTGCCAAGCCCTTCGATCAGTCGCGCATTTATCAATAGGTATTGTGCGCGCATGTGCATTTGAATATGTCCCGCGTGTCTTGAAATCAACAACCGTTTGTTTCAATGAGAAATGACTCAATTGTTATAAGTATCCGGTAAATTGTAATACTGGCTAGGCCTGATCGAACCAATCGATATCTAATAAGCTCCCTTCAAAGAACACCGGTTCTATATGCGAGCGTTGTATGTTGAAAAAGTTATAACGGACATAGTTTGTGTAGGGCCTATACAACTTGTAGGGGAAAATATGATTGATAGATATTGATATGCAAGGCACAGATTGTCTCAAGAAGTGACAAAGTCATTTTCGATCCGTCATTGCATTTTACACGGTAACCAGCCTCACATTAAGTGCAACGACAAACACAAACGATTGATATTCAAGTGTTTCTTCGTCAACTGTCAATACACTGACGTATTACATTATTAGAAATGAGTATTGAAATACAATGCAGATTGTTAAAGATGAAACAAATATGCATGATCACATTGTATCCAGCTAAGTTGACGGCATTCTTTATCAAAGGCATAATTAATATATTTAGTAAAGCATGTTTTCAGAAGAATGGTAATAAAAGCGCGGATTCAAGAAACATAATTATATATAATACATGTAATTTAGCTAAGTGAATATGAATTAAATATTTAATTAAGAAAGAAAATGTGCAAAGGATTCATAACACCAGCGGTTGTAGTAATATTAAAATAATATTGAAAATGAAATTTTTGTAGTGTTTTAGAATTTATTCAGAATTTTACGATTTTAACCATTATTATAACTAAATAGAAATGCACATGTCCATGTAATCACATTAATGCGCAAAGCATTCTCGAGACCGCAAATAGTTACTGTATGTTAAAGAGACACAATAGTTTGGAGTTCGAGGATGCATGCATTTAAACAGAAATATTATCATGAATTTAGGAGCATGACACGAGCAATTAGAAATGTAAAATAAAACGCAGAAGAAGATTTATTTAGAATAAATAGCTATTCAATACGTCCTCGCACTTATTGGGTATTGTAGATAATCAAAATCAACTCGGGTTTGGGCCTATTTTCGCGAAAACGTAGAGCAATCTCTGCTCCGGATAACACTCGTGCAATTTATTATAAAATTAAAAACTCACTCTGTCTATTTAAACGAACACGACTTTAGAGTATCGAGGAATACTAGTACTGTACATACAATTACATAAATTGATTGCATGGACTCTAATAATTAAACACACAATGAATTAATTATTTAAATTATAGTAACAGTAGATTCGAATAACAACGAAGTAAGAAAAAGAAAACTAAAACGAAACTAAATAATACATACAAGCTAATTAAAATAATTTTAAATAACGTAACCAAATTTTGGTTTTCCACATTATTTCATAAATATATCGGTTATTTATATGGTTTCATAATCTAATTTAAGTGATATCTCGTTTCACTCCGTAAATATGTTAATGTTATTTTGCAATATTTGCTTTAGCATATGAGCGTCAGTCTAAGATGTGATTAAAAAAAAATATGATGGTTTCATGTTTATATAATTAATAAATATAGTTATCATACAATATAAAACAATTATTTATTACATGTATAAGAAACTAATACACAATGTGTAATTGTATTCTAGAAGGTAAAATTACAACATATTTATTATTCTAGGTTCGCGTGCACCAGCCTTCAATAAGCACTGGAAGTAATCAATGAAATATTATAGAAAATAAATATCTCTTTCAGACAATGTCTTACTTGACGTCGGCTGGATATTATTACACCGGAACAATGAATGTTTTTTTTTTATAAACGCCAATATTGTTATTATATATGGATACGATAAATGTGATATTCGATACAATTTGCCTGTTTTCTTTATAGCAATAAACATGTTTTCTACACACACAAAAAAATACTCTTGGTTTATTTGGTTTGTAATTTTCTACAAATTATGATGATGAATTCTTGAACACGTGCATATTAACAATTGAATTGACTTGTAGCTTCCTCTACGTTGTAGAGCAACACACGTGTTACAAACACTAAAAAAACTAAATCGATAAATTCTCGTTTCTTAGTTCTCAAAAGACTTCAAAGTAACAAGTGTAAAGAAACTTTAAAATTCTCTTTATGTTATAAAATAAATATTGATATTGTGTCTCTGTTAAAAAGAAAAATTGAAATGTGTTGCTCCATAGATTACATCTATTGCAAAATGGACATCTGTGAGGTGTTCTTGGTTGAGTTTATCAATGGCAAATGACATGTTTGTCTAACTTCCCCTGAGTCTGGTAGAGTTCAAATATGCTCTCTGTTCAACCGCCATCAAAAGAATCATTCATATATTCGGCAAGGTTATGTGTTATGACTTCAGCTAGCTCAGATATTGCACCTCTTCTGTAGGCCGAGAAAGACATGAGCCACGTAAATGACCTATCGGGAAGTTCAAAGGCACCATCTGACCCAGTAGGAAAAGATAACTCCTAGTTCCGTATTCATGTGGTTTGGCTTAGTCTATGACTTTTTTCCCCAATTGCTCAAACGTACATCTTAATACAGGTTAAAGGTGTCAATGCTATTTAAAGGTGTCAATGCTATTTAATTCTATCAAATAAGCATCGTCCTTGGCCTTTTGATGATCGTATTTAACACCGTGCTGATCGGATTAGTTTTCAGGAAACGAGTCTTGAGGATTATCTCAAAAGTACGATAGGAACCTTTGCGGAATTGGGGGACCCTCCTATATCCTACTTTCCTTGCATCCTACCCTTCATTACCCTTGGGATTTCTAATAAGGGGGCCGATTTCTATTGACAGTTAAAGTTTTCCACCTGTTTACGGTCTTTAAAGAGGGCATTAACTAAACTTTGAGATTAGCAGAACCGACCAACACGTGTTTTCGAGTGCTCTCGAGCGTGGTGGAAATCTTTCATCAATTACTCGAAAATCCATTTAATTGTAGACAATACCAGTCGGTTCAATTATGGAGTTGTTCCAATGGCGGAAGATTTCTCACAATAGAAATACTGACTTCCTACAACTAATTAAAGCTGATCTTATTGAGATATCACAATGATATTCACAGGAGGCGGACCGTTTGAAGTCCATCGGCAATTGTTATCATTTGAGAGTAGTCTTCAAGACGTTCAATGTCATTCACGCTTTGTTAAGACTAGCAATCAGTATCTTGATTGCACTAGAAATCAACAAAAGCATCGCTGATAACTGTTTCTACATGCCGTGACTTTTCAGCGTCTGGAAGACTTAAATTGGAGTGTATTGTAGATGACCATTTAGCATATCTGGTAGTCATTGAGAAAGTTAACAGATGTCTTGAAGACAGACAGACAGACACAGACACAAATATAGACATACAGCCACATACACAAATATAGACATAGATACAGACACAGACACAGACACAGACACAGACACAGACACAGACAGGCACAGACAGGCACAGACAGACACAGACAGACACAGGCAGACATACAGACACAGACAGACACAGACAGACACAGACAGACACAGACAGACACAGACAGACGCAGACAGACACAGACAGACACAGATAGACACAGACAGACACAGACAGACACAGACAGACACAGACAGACACAGACAGACACAGACAGACACAGACAGACACAGACAACAGACAGACACGAATATAGACACAGACACAGACACACATACTGACACAAATACAGACACAGACACAAATATAGACACAAATACAGACACAGATATAGGCACAGACAGGCAGACAGACAGGCAGACAGACAGACAGGCATACAGGCGGACAGATATGGTTTATTACAAAAGTATGATATCATAGTAAATATAATTAGTGATAACAATATCAAGCAATATATGTAATAGAAAGATAAGAAGTGGATTGATTCAGCACCATTAATTAGAAAGTACTACATAACACATATACATGTAATATGTATAAGCCATTCGTATATTATTTATATCAAGCGTATCTCAACATGTATTGTCATTTATCCCAGATAGTTTTTTAAATTGTTATATGCAATGTTGACTAAGAGAATGTGCTTATAAATAATGCTTAATCTACTATATAATACACATCAGCACTTCGAAAATTGTCATGCAATTAGTTATCTTACCGAACTAAAAGTCAAACAAAATAATATGGATACCCTCTTCTCTTATTTTTCTCACAAGGTTTAATTAAACATTGCTGTAAAATAACGTACAAAGGTATAACTAACTATAACAAAAAAATACAGGTTAAACACAAACACTGATTTATAAATATCAGTTTCGTTTCTACAGTTCAGAAAGTAATACGAACATAAAAGAAGGTACTGTACGATAATTTAAACTGACATTATTAGTTAACATTTTAATTTTCCAGAATAACAATGAGCTACATGTTACAACATTCCTTTTTTTATACTTAGTTCTTGTAACACGATTTGAAAGAAAATTAAATTTACGTAATTCCCTTGTCTACAGAATTGATAATGAAACGTGACTCGTACAAACAAGATGCGTTTAAAGAACATACTGTATAAAACAAATCTCGTTAAATCCTTAATAGGGAATTAAAGATACGCGTAAATTTACGTCCGTTTGTGAGGGTGAAAGGACTTTGTTTAGGAAGCGGGTAGGTGTCAACCCCTGATTAAGCCATCATACCTGATCCGTGAACAGACTTTAACCATTGTCCAAATCTCCAGGCACCGGTCATCATTGGTCACTTATCATTATTTCAATTTTTACGACCAGCGGGACTATCCTCCCTCGCGGAGCCACACAATGAGTGAGGCGGTCTCGGTGATAAAGACGTAATGATTGGTCGGAGTTACGCATTGAGTGTCGATTTCAATTTGATGGTGAGGGATTCCTTTTTAATCGATCGTCGTTAAACAGAAATATTGTTCGCTGTTACTTGTTAATAGTTTCTTTTTTTCCTTGTTGCGTACGGTATTCAATTAACGTCGGTAGTAAAAAGAGGAGAAGAATATTTAATTATGTAATCTCGTGATGTAAAACGGAATTATCTCGTTAAAGTTGAGAGCATCTCCGCGCATGTTTGTGTGGTCTTAAGATTTGTTGGGATGTAATTCCGTCGATACAATTGTTTCTTTACATGTATTTTACAACTGTCTCGTTGTAACACTTCGTAACTTTTGAGACGCATCCTGAAGTTTTATTATACCGACTGAGTCTACCATTGAAGGCAATAGAATAAGTCATGGTTTAAACATTCTATTACTAGCTTCATCCGTTTATATATAGTCCACATAAACCATTCTTGTACAGTACGTTTGGATTTATATACTAGTAATCCATCTTTTTATTTATTTATTTGTAAATTGAAAAGAACCATTTAATCAATACAATGGTAACGAGACTCAGCGCTTTATTACTTGTAGTCCTTTACTTAAAGACGTGTTTTCACCAAATTAATTTAACACGGTTTTATATTTCAGTATACCACTAGAAATATTCTTAATTGATTATTGTGAAGTCTTGCAAAATGTATTACACTTAAAACATTATTTGATACTATAAATACAGTACATGTAGTTATATATGATTCTTTTTCTTTTTCTTTGGTGTTGGGGATAAGTTTAAATGACAAAAGGATAACTGATATAGAACTTATAACGTAGGTTATACATTTTAAAATCCGATAGAATAATATTATGTATATGAAAGTAATAAGTGTGACTATTTCTGTTTCAAACTTTATTCAGAAAAAAACCCCAACAACAAGTAATTAGATATGTGTTACACATTTACACAGTAATAACTGTATTTTCTTTTCTATTACGCTCAAATCTAGTATGATATACATTCATGAACACTGCGGTATAGAACGGAATATAAATATTGCGCATCAATTAATTCCAAATTAAACTTACATTTTTTTTGTAGCAGTCCTAATTGTTTTATAAAGAATGCATATTACAACGACGTACCACTATTGCTAGTCTCTTATCCAACATTTCACATGTATTTTTGAGGTAAAACATATTGATTAATTTATGTTTTATGAATTAATATGTTAGTCCTAATTCATCCTCGTATCACGTGAGTACTTATTCCGTTGAGGACTCTCTCCATGCCGTACACCTTGGCACACATCTAGCGGGAAACTCGCGCAAACAGTCTATATGAGCTATAAATAGAACAATGATAACACCAGTTGACTGTCAAAGCATTTAACTACACACACAAACAAACACATACACACACACACACACACACACACACACACACACACACACAAACACGCACCCGCGCGCTCGCTCGCTCTCCAATAAAGACAATATTTTCTTGTGGAATAGCAGTATTTTATTACGTTGAAATGTACCCTTTATTATGTTTTTTTATGCTTCTAACGGCATCTGTCTGACTCCAATACATTTCCTCTGTCACTCACAGTCTGTATGGTGAGTGAACATCTACAAACAAACAACATTAATCAAAGCATTGCATACATGTGTGTTACGTTTCGTACCAGTATATAGGCCATTGGCGCCCGACTAAGAGGTCGTAAATACTCATTCCTATACTATCTATGCTTGGCTTCCTAAATCGATTCTACTGGCAACTGAATGATTGTATTCAAACAGACACTTGACGTTGTATATAGCAAAGGTCAGTGTTTGATCTCTCTGACGTCATCGGACGCTGACTTAATACAGACATATTTCCCTAATTTGGTCAACGCCAATGTATTACGAGTGGTGATTTAATACCCTGGTTCACTCACTCTTCATTATATTCCAACTGTCTGTTTCATGTTGTCGAGTGGATATGATTATTGAAATTCAATTGATATCTAACGAGACAATCCATGCTTGCTTGCTTTCGCGAATTAACTTAATTCTGAATCTTATCAGAGCCCATCAGATCCCATTGACGGACCCTAGCTGGTCCTGGAGGCCTCAGGCAGTGTGAATATCCTGCGTTCTTCAGCGTCAGCCATTAGTACGAGTTGTCTGAGACGATGTACCGTAGGACCGCCGGGGAACTGTAGCTATGGCGTGATGTAGATACGACATCTGACCATCATGCACGCAGTGACCATTGCGATGAGTAATCAATTCCAATGACAGTAGGACGGACACTCTCACCGATGGTTCAGGCCTGATTTTGACCAAAGTTTCGCACCAGTAGTCAGCGCCTAAAGAGAGGTTTACGTCAGTTCCTGCAATAGAAACAACAACCTTGCCCCGAGATTACGAACTTTTCTGAGTACGATTTCATGCTCAAGCTCAGATCTTATTATATGGGGATTTGTGAAGAGAACTTTGAGTTGAGCATTAAATCGTAGTCAGATAAGTTTCGTAATCTCTGGCCCTGATTAAAGACAAGACAAATGTAGAAATGCAGGGCAGCTCAACGTTACACAGAACGGTAGTAGCTTTACGAGTGTCGTAACTACTACCGGTATTCGATTTATTATTTTTAAAAAGAAATATTTAAAGCAAATTTTTTAACATATTATTGAGCTCAGAAGATTTCCATACATTATGTAAGGTTATGTTCTAATACTGAAATATTCATGTTTACATACCGGTTGATATTCAAAACCAAGGCAATGCATTGTATATGGGCATAATACATAATGAGTTACAAGGGTGAAAACAAGATTCAATTATGAAATATTATATTCAACCTTTCAAGCAATGCTGCATCAACTGTCTCCATGTATAAGTATCGCTATGATCGTTCTGTGGAAAGGAGACCTGGGTCACATCTCGCATAACTCAAATCCACGTATTTCAAGTTACTGCTTCTGTAGTTCTATGATCGCCCTGTGCAAATGAGACCCACTATCGTGATTTAAGTCATGGGTCGTGTAGAAGTTAAAACAGTTAACGTGTGCTACAATCTTCGCTTTCAATCAGTAGGATATGGCTATTGAATGTGCAATGTGTTGCCACTATAGATAGCGTCTGCTCTGAGAAGACACCTTCCACTTGTATCAGCCATTTAACGTCCCCTACAACATTAAGCCTACCCCCATTAGATAACACCTTTCTCTTGAAGTTTGTGTTCTTACTCCTTGTGGAATAGTTCTACGCTTTACTCAATGTAATAACTGTTTGTCAAATTGGATTGTCGATCACACAATACAATGAACTCGGTGTTCAATGATATTATGTAAAATGCTAGAACATACGATCCAAGCCCACCAGCCTATCAATATATAATAAAAGTAAGGTGTTCTGAATTTTAAATGTTCATTTGGCTGTCCTGAATGTTAATAGTCATTTGGTAGTTCTAAATACAACTTTTTATTTGGTAGCCTTAAATATAAATAATTATTTGGTATACATATAATTTCTGATTAGCTATTAGTATTTAGCATACACAATGTTATAAGTGATACCTCTTCGGGAGTTTCCGCTGTTATGTGGAACAGCTCGGAAGTTTCCGCTATTACGCATATGTGATGTGACGATGTGTATGCGTGTCCAGCTGTGTTTAGAAAGTTACCTTCTCATAATTTACGCAGAAGTTAAACCTTCAGAAATCTTCTGCTTCTTTAATTGTCAAATCAACCATGAGGTATGAGCAATTTTAACCCAGATAACCGATTGACCATGCATACTGTAGTTTATATATTCAATAGCTACTATTATGATTATTTCATGTATAGTTTGTGTTAACTACCGAATTCAGTCTGAAATAGACCTACCTGTGTACGCAATAAACTGATGCGCTATTGAGATACTCATGTTAAGTTTCTAGCAAATACCAATCCCACAAGGTCTACAATTTCAAATCATTCATGCTGTTGACGATATATCAATTTCGATTTCAATGGAAGAGTGGAAAAGCATACATTCCCATTAGATGGCTAATAATGTTTAGATTGATTTATTCTTGGAATTCTCCAGAAATAGCTACATATGTATATTATTATCCTCGTGCTTTGTTTTATTCTACCTGAACTACATCGATCGAAAAATCAATAAATTATTATTTCCTTGCTGTTCGGAAAAGAGTAATCGAACAACCTTAAGAATCGAGTTGTGTTAACAATGTGGACATTCATACTCCATGGTAGACATGTGTTCTATATTGCACACGAGTACAAACTGAGGTCACGTGCATAATATGGCGGATCCGTTGATAGCACTATCAGGTCTTCAATGATTATCGTGGTACATCATCATACTTTTATTTATTATAGCTAATTAATATTCGCTGTGTAGTTTCGTGGGTTTATCTCTAGTGGGGTAACGCGTTCCTGCACTTCGGTAAGATTGGCAGCTTAAGTAAGTTGTCGAACTGTGAACCTGATAACGTACGCGATGTCCTGAACTGCTCCTCTTCTGGCGGTACGCACTTTCCTAGAACTTATCAAGATTCCTCCCTGCCGAGATTCACGGGTTTTGAGTGTATCACAATTCTTTAGGGTTGAGTTCTACCTCTCCAGGCAAGAGCCGCAATCTGTGAGAGGCGTTCACAATGACCTGTTGTATCTATGCTGTTCAGAAGGCAGACTGAAGTGGTATATTATACAGACATGTGTATGCTGATCCTATATGCGTTGAAGTACTTAGTTGAATTACCTCAGTGTGTAAACCAATGGAATGGTTCAAGATTTCCAGCCGACGGCCGATAGCACGAATACCACGGTGATATGATTCATGTCTATCTGCAGTGTTGTTATATCATTATGCTACACTTGGACACGTCTGTTGGAAGATAACACTCTCCGACGGAGAAGTGTCTGGAAAGTGGCCATACTATTGTCATGTGAACTTCAGTGATGGATTCAGCATTTGTAAAAGTTCTCGTCTGTTGTATGTGGTCAAAAGGTAGTACCCATCAAGTGTACTATATTCCGTGAGACGTAAAGAGCAGTTCTAATTTGGAAGGGATATGTACTTCACTACTGGAACCATGAGAACCTTATTGGTGAAAGCCTATCTCTATATACATGTTCATTGTCATCTAGCTTAGTGCATCCTGACAGAGTTTTACATTGTATCTGTCATCAATTTACATCACGGGTTGTTGGACAATACAGTGTATTCCAGCTTTTCCACAAAACAAGAAGAAAAGTATTGATGGGTGAATCGTGTATTACCATGCACCCCTGCAGTTATCTACTCGTCAACAGCATTTTCCAATCACGGATGTATGCAGGACTAATGGCCAAAGACAACGTGTATCTATTCATATCTACTCACGTTCCTCAGATCAATATGCAGCTAATAAGGCACCATATATTACCTCGTGTAAACTGAACCGTGCAAACTCCGGGGGCTGTGACACGGAGACAGACGCTGCCTATAAACAACCCCATTCAGCGGAAGTCATCTCTATACCTTTATAGCAGTATTTACAACCGTCGCTAAATTGGCCCGTCAGCGCACTTCCTACTTGGACTCGAACCCGGAATGATCTGCACGCAAACAAGCTAACGTGACATCATAGCGAATGCATTACCAGCTCTAAGTGGGTAGTGCAATGAAAAAGGTCCCGTTCGAGGCCCGGTCTGTCGGTACGCTCTGTACAGCGCGCGACATCCATGCATGACTTCAAACACCATCAAGGATAAAACCACATTCCAGTTAGCAAACACTTGCAGCCAGAAATGCCACAATGTGCTTTGTTTGATCATCCTGGCAGCAATGGATTTATAGATCTAGTATGGAGATATAAAGACGGATGAAACTGTTGGGTGGGTGTGCGTTCTGCTAAGTCCATGGCTTCAATGGTTTGTGACGTGATGAGATAACGGAAACTGTAAACACAACAACACATGGATACTTCTTCTTCAGAGGAGCAGCCTCCTAGGCGGAAGAGGTAAGAGTGTGTCGCATAACTAGATTCTTTCATAATTTGACATTCAAAGTCTGATCACGTAGACGACCAATATCATATTAAATACACGTACAAGCACGGTCCGACTAATATACGTCGATGATGTCACTAGATAATGGGAATAAACTTAAGTGATGATTATTACAGGAAATGAAAGTTACGGTATGTTACAGAAAATACGTGCATATGTGTCTTTGAGAAGAAAGCTGTAAAATACAAGGTTGCATTGACCATACAGATGTATTGGCGCGAGACATATCGATCTGTTCCCGAACTCTGCATTCTTACCCGTGTCATATGACTCAGAGGATGCGATCTTGTTTAAATGTTCTCATCGCATTACGTTCTAGAAAGCTCAGAGTATTCCACACGTATTTAATATAAATTCACTTAGACACCCATATAGTATCAACTGAATTCCTGACCCGACTCTGTGACCTTATACCAAACTACATGTATATCTTCTTTGTTCTCATCGCATTACGTTCTAGAAAGCTCAGAGTATTCCACACGTATTTAATATAAATTGACTTACAGAAAACCCACTGGCACCGTGTTTGTTAATTGGTTGTTTCACTACGGTAGACATCTATCTATTGTCTATACATATTGGAACTGATTAGCTGCATGATTGGAACGCTATATGCTTGTCTTTGTTAAACGATCAATTGTGTACTGGATGAACAGCGTCTAGTCATTAAGTATGCATGTACTTAAATAATATCATATTTTCCAACTGGGAAAAAATGTAGATACCTGTATGCTATTGACAAGTATGTATGACAAGAGCAATCTATAACTATTGTGAGGATATATATTGTGCTGTGAAGACATCTACGAATAGCGAGTAAACAGCTGTATGGTAAATGGTACATGTACATTAATGACAGGTTTACATAGGGTATTGCGAACAAGTTGTATTGCGAAGAGAGAGAGAGAGAGAGAGAGAGAGAGAGAGAGAGAGAGAGAGAGAGAGAGAGAGAGAGAGCGAGAGAGAGAGAGA
>JAULBP010054322.1:0-22509 GCA_032355345.1 Lepetodrilus pustulosus
CTTCCTGTCTGCAGCAATTACAAAAATTAATTGTTTATTAACAAATGACGATTCTCAATTCCTTTAAATGTTATCCCACACTTACATACAGCCTATCTGACACCCTACTCCAAATTGCTTCACACAAAACCTACTACCCCACATCCCTTCACCATCACCCATTCTTATACCCTCTTATCTTAACACTCAGTTCATTTGCACCCCCACCCACCTAGTGCCCGACATATCCAGCCCCACCCTCCTCACCTGCAGAAATTGTTGCAGCGTTTTCCAAGTTCATGCCGTCCACCAAAAACCTCATTCCCACCTATCCAGCCCCACCCCATCAGCCCCACTCACATCCCCACCCCTACAGATCCAGCCCCACCCTCCTTACCTCGTCCGTCTCCTGTAGGAACTGCTGCAGCATCTGCTGATCCTTGAGGCGTTCCAGCTGATCCTCCGCTCTCTGTCTGTTGCTGCATCGTCTGTAACATAACATCAACACGCCGACGTTACACACTGTCTGCACTATCAAACACCACTGAACAAGTTCATTGGATACAGAGATGCGACAAGGTTTCAATTAACAATTTCACTGGAGTAAAAAGCTTCAGATGATGGGAGAAATGTTATGTCTGCTCGAAAATCTGCGAAACAACTACATCCAACAACAGTGACATGTAAACGATAGACATCGTGCCAATTTTACAAAGATTAACAATTTTATCTTGTTTCTTCTCGGAAATGCATCAAGATTTAGTATATTTATGTCAATTTCTGTTTACAACAGAAAAACACATGTTAAGCAGTTACTCTATTATTTATCCGCCAAAGATCAAATGCAACCCTAAGAAGTTGACTGTTACAGATACATGTATTATCATTGATAGATCAGCCAAAAAATGTGTGCATGTCACTGTCAAAAGCAAATTGAAAACTCTAAAAAGAAAAATCTATCCTATTTCCAACCACAGGGAATGAATTGGGAGTTTTAACATTACTGTATGCATTTAAAATCCCATATGGACAATGTACAATCGGAAAATATTCCTTATGTCATCTCAATATTCTAATGTTATATCATCTCATGTTGGTGTGGAACAAACCAACCCAATGACTAAATACGACACATTCTGCTTCGTAATGCGAAACTCAGTGATTATGGAGTTGAACGTCACTGCAGGAATCTTCCACTCATTTGTGACGAGTGAAACAGTACCTAAAGCTCCACGGCAGTGCCATCTCCCAGACATTATCTCCTGGGGCCCTATTCGCAAAACGTTCTTACAATCATTCGACAATATTAAGGATACCAATATCACACGCTACGCACATTCTTAGTCTAAAGATTGTAAGAGCGTTTCAAGAATAGGTCCCCTGGCACCTAAACACCGACTAGAGCAGGCTGTTGGGAGCTGCTATAACAGGGTAGCTGTGGTTCACTCTCACCCCATTCTGCAACTTGCCAGATTCGAGGGCGGCAGTATACTAAGATTTACGAGATACAACATGACACGTGAAGATAGGGATACAGGGAAACTGTTAACATCGAAATGTGTCTGGATCGGAGTATCTTTGTTAACATTAGTATGCAAGTGCTTGTCAATGTCATTGGCAGATTGTCAACACATTAACAGTGAGAAAGTACACATGGAACCGTGGTTTGGAATGCTCCATAAATAAAAGGTGCACTACCAGATTAGTTTCAATCCAATTTCAAACATCTCCAGTGACGCAAAGAATGGCTATTTGATATCAATTAATTATTAAATTTAATCAAGACATACTTAAGGTTTGCTCAGAAATCACCACAGCATGAGCGTGAAATCGTACTTAAGTTTCACAAACTCAGTCAGATATCTTTAAATTGTGACTCACTTTGGACGAACATTCTTCTGAAATGGAAATACTTAAATGTAATCAATGTTAACCTTTCATTGATGTTTTCAGCCTTCTTGTGAATTTTGTCTGCTGCAAAGTTATTCTCGTCAATCAGGCGGTTGGCGAACTGCAGCACAGCATTGATCTTCTCATCGTTTGCGTCCATGGTTGTGATGAAGGCTTCGTGAGATTTGATCATATTCTCAGCTTGTTGCACAGAATTCTACAAAGATACACAAACATCTATATTTTGTAATCCTACTGGACATAAAACAATATCCACAGCACCTACAATGTAAAGAAATCACATTAGAAGCAAGAGAAAAATTATCTGAAGTATTTCTTAAAAATGATGTTTCAAATACACAGATGAAAAGACGACACGAGACAAGTGGGAAATGTAACTATGATAAATGACTGATTGATGTAACTGATGTATGGATATTGTATTTACAAAGATATTGATCCTTGATGTGAAATAATACTCTGTTTTAATCTTATCCTACAATATCAGTGCATTATCTTGAATTATTAACAGCAATATTTTCGCCAACAATATTCACTATAGCAAAACTACAACAAGAGTTTATAGAGTAGCTGAACACAACTGGTTCCAGTATCACGAACAATATCATAACAAAGAAATACAGATGTAACAAGGAGAAAAAGAAATAATACAAAAATAAAGGCAATTCATTTTACCAAAGACAGATTAACTACAAAAAGAAAGAAGTGTCTGAATAGAGAGAGAAAAAAATTACCTCAAAGTTTAGATTCTACAATTTCAGTGAATCTAAATAAATAATTGCAGCATTAAGAAAGCTACACAGATTACACAACCCTTCTTTTACAAAAATCATATTTCAGCACTAAGTAGCATATCTGCCAAGCTTTATCAATTTCAAACATATAAATGAAGCTAATACAATTTACAAATAGCTTACACATGTTACAAAAGACAACATGCTGCATGATCAATCATTGTACAAACTCTCTGATTCAATTATAAAGCTGCTATGTTTATTGTACTGTCAAAGACACTAATTGTTGTGTTGAGCAGATTGTTCATATCATAAGATGTCTTCAGTGTTAACTATCAGCCTATGCATGACTAGTAGTGTTTATTGAATATATCTTCATGCACGAGTGTTGATGGAAGCCCCACAGATTATAATTAGCACTGTGAGTGTAGACCTAGTGTATGGAATGTAGCGAATATACATATTATTACTACAATAATAATAATAATAATAATTATTATTATTAAATTATTGCTATTAATCCATCCAGTTGAGCACTAACTACTGGATACAGATTAATTAGCTGCAACATGGGATTACAAATATTCAGGGAAATTGATTACTGTAAAGGAAAACAGCTAATACAATATGCAAAATACACTAATGTCAAACTTAGAAAACTTGGGAAGAAAAAGCTTCTTTAAACATGAAAATAAAGAATAATGCACCAATAAGTAGTTGTATAACCCAGGGGAAAACATGTAATAAAATAATATATACCTTGGTTAGATCAAAGGGTTCATATAACTAGATTTCTTTTTAAGTCAATCAAAAAAATAATTGGTAAATAACTTCATGTTTCTATAAAAGCAGGAGTGAAATGATGAATAATGAAATGAAATCATGAAATGCACACTGACAAATATAGCTGTAAAATGCAGTCATACATGAGATGACGAGGCAGACGAAATTGAAATGAAAATTCTGAGATACATATGACATGAATAATGATGACAACGCTGTCACACAGAGAGAGTGGATGAGCAGACAGAAAATGAAATGAATCATGATGACAAGCCCAGGTGACATACTGGATGAATCTCAACAGTAACATCAGTGATCATAGAGTTCGAAGGTCACTGGGTCCGATGTAGAATTATTCCTGGACCCATTAACAAATATTTCAAAATACAGGTTTTTGAAAATATGGAAACATTTTGTGATTCCTTAATCCTTTAAAAGATTTTTTTTTTATGAATTTCAACCATTCAAAATCATAGTTAATTGGAAAAATGTGCCATTTATTATCAATATCTTTATGATGTGAGTAAATGGTAAAAGGATGCCACTTTTATGAATATGTGAATATATAATATACATACATATGTAATATATTAGTATTAGAGATACAAGAAAATAGGTCATATTACATATGATATATATACAGGACGGTTTATGCTATTACATGCAGTAAGTTGGCATCAGGTAAAATAATAGTTTATCACTGATGTTTAGTTCAGATTCATCCAGCTATTTTGTTTCTGGCTCATGCATGGTTGGTTTTCAGGGACCTGCTAGGGCAAAATGTACCACTGCTTTTCGAGATCTGGCCACACTAAAAAATATGTTGTTTTTCTTCTTCTTATTTTCCTCTTTTTTTTTAAGTTATGTTTTATTCCCCTGAAAATTCAAAATGACTCCCAAAAAGTTCATTTTTAAAAAAAGAACTTTTTTTCAAAGATTTGAAGATATAATGGAGTTTTGAATCTGACCGAGCCCAAGAAAAACAGTGTTACTATTTGACCATCCATGCACACTTTAGGAAGTCGCATGCATTGTCAATATGGACAAGCTAAAGACTATCCGATCATGACCGTTATGTTACCTGTCGGTCTAGTAGCCCAACTGTGGTCTGTACAACGGAACAGGGATCACAATACATTAACATAGACACAGTGTCAGCTCCACCATCCCTTCGAGTCCACCTGACCCTGCCCTCAGACCAAACTTTGACCCTCAGTACATAGTATTTTCCGTCCCTCCTTCACTTTCGATAAGTTATATTAAACTACTGTACCAAGATAAACACAGAAATGGTTTCAACCCCTCCCCACCAATGAATTCTGACAAGGCAAGGATGTTATCAATAACAGTGTGCGTTAAATACTGGAAAACCTTTGTCAAACGTGCCACAGAGCATGAATAAACCGCTGTACCACACCCCTCCCCATCAATACAATCTGCCCTGCATTTAGCAAGGCAAGTAGATTCTCAGTAGTGTGTTTAATACTGGAAAACACTTGTCGAAAGTGTCAGAGCATTCTCACTTACTGAATGCATTCCTGTCATGACATGCCCCGACATGAAACACTGCTTCCTGTCAAACACGGAACCAATAGCAACACTCGCATATGGTATTCTCTACTGGTTTTCCTATGCAAAAGTACAGTCTGTTCTGATACACATACATATAGTGATAGCAAAATCTTGGAGGTGCGTTCAATAACAGAACAGTTGAGAATGCTCTGTAAACGAATTGGAATGCACTGCATAGCTTGCCTAATAGAGGTTTGCTTACTCCCATTTCTCAACTGTTCGTAGATTGAATGCACCCTGGCCTGTTTCAAGAAAGAGTAATAACGGTAGTCTGGGTGAAAATTGAGGCTTACATCATTTCTGCCTGTATTATAGCATCATGTAAGCCCTTTCGTGAATCACAAGCCTAGATACCTATATGGTGCAACCAATTCTCCCAGTTCTTTATATATTTGATATTGAAAGATGCCCCTGTTATTAACACATGCCCCTCTGGGTTAACACACATCCGGAACTGCCTGGTTACAACAGGTCAAACACAAACTACAACCGGTATCATTCATGTGTGGCTACACCACAGCACCACAATCACAGGAGTTGCAAACCATCTCAGTACTACGGGACATGTGTAGATAGCTAATGTATATGGAAACTATTAGTGTTCTTAAAGTGTCCACACGTCTTCAAACTATTAGTGGTGAATAACAAACATGACTGGAAACGTGTGGTAGCGATATGAACAGGAAGTGACGTCATGGCGCTTACCGGCACATCCTCCTTGGACAGGAAGTTCTCCTGCTGGTTGAGGAGGACCTCGGCCTGTTTGGCGTCGCGCAGGAACATCTGAACGAGGACCAAAATATTATTACCATGAGGACTAAAATATTATTACCATGAGGACTAAAATATTATTTCCAGGTATTTTTTTTATTGATGTGATCGAATGAATGAAAGAATGAATGTTTTAGGTCACAGTGGGAATATTTCACCTGTTAACGTTAAAATAATATGTTTAACAATCTACGGTTTGATTGAATTATTGCTTTACGTCGCAGCAGGCATAGCTCGCCCATAGGCGACGACAACCTTCTAAGGATATAAAATCAAGAATAAAAATTACTAATTTAAATAATCAAATCCAATCGTAATAATTTTCAAATACATTTTAACCATCTAAGGACATAAAACATTTGAAAATTATTACGATTGGATATGATTATTTAAATTGGATTTTTTTTTCTTGATTTGAGATTAGAGGTTATGCCAATTTTAAAGACTTTGTTCATACAGCTTGAGGAAACCTGCATCATTTAGCTACAGAGCATGTCATGTCTTTTGGGCAGTTGTGGTCAAGCGTACCTGTTGGTTAAGTGACTGGGACAGAAGTTGCTGTCGGTTGTCCCACATCTGGTGGAGTTCCTTCCAGCCATCATCCAGGGCAATCAGCCTCTACAACAACAGATACATCCCATTAGAAACAAATACATTAATCATTGAAACACTACTTGGCTAGTGATGGAAGTTTTCCACATTACAAACATTACAAATCTTATTACCAAATTAATTTCTTCATCAATAAATAAGCAGAAATGCAATTGGTATCCAAGAAATAATATTAGTTTAGACAATTTGCAAAATTGAATTGTTTCTGCGAGTTGTCAAAAAAGGAATTTCTTAGATTTTCTGAGCGCTGCATGCTCCAGGGAAAAAAATAAGAATCCTGACACTGCAATTTCTGACCAGATCAACATACCAAAATATTCCCCGATCTACAACCATCCACCGACCTGTTCCAGGAACATGTACTGGGGGTCCTTCTCTCCCTCCTTGATCACGTTGTCCCCGAAGGCCTTGATCTTGCCGTACTCGGGCGCGTACGCGTCTATTTCCTCCTTCAGCTGCTGGTGTTGGTTGAGCAGCTTCTCGGCGTCGGCCAGGGAGTTGGGGACGTCCTCGGAGGCGATGGCGGTCTGTGTGCGGGACAGCCACTGCTGGAAGTGGTCCAGGCTGCCCAGGAAACGCTGCAGCTCTCCGGCCTCGCCCAGCTTCTCATCACGCTCTTGGAGCTGTCGATAGATAATATTACATACAGTAAATCCTTGAAAATAAGCCTGACTTGAATAGAAGCCTGCATTAAATAGACCACTACCTGCAATAGAGACCTGCATTAAATAGATTTTTTTTTTTATTTATTTATTTATTTTATTTTTTATTTTTTTTTTATTTTGGGGTTTAAATAGAAGCCTGCTTCGAATAGAAGACCGACTTGACTAGAGGCAAGGTTTCAGAGCGTTTCAAATTAATAGGTGTCTTAATTGAATAAAAGCCTTTCTAAAATAGAGATCTGCCTCGTTTGTAAGCCTGCTCTAAATAGAGCCCACACAAGGCTTATCCATAGATTGGTGACTTCATCAGTTCAATATGGCGTCAGTGTGCTCCACATGTAAACAAGTTAGAACAAAGAGATTTCCTTCGAAATTTTCTTTTTTAATGGGATCTGCATTTTTAAAAGTTGGCATTAGATAAAATGAATTGTGTATGACCACTCGCTATGGCTGAAGTTAGAACGGTCCCCTATGGACAAACAAGTTTCGCTGTTGCTTCTGCCATATTACAATGATCTTCCACAATACTTATAGACTCTCCTACATGAAACACAAATGAGAACAAGACCAGGTTATAGAACTCTTCTGTGTATGGTTTCATGCTCACCATATCTTTGAGATCCATCCATACATTGTTGATCTCTGCAATCTTCTCGCGGATCGCTTGAGCCTCCTCTGGTTTCTGTTCCTGTAATTTCTCAGCCTCTCCATGGAGACTCTCAAGCTGAAAGCAAAGGCACATCATTGGTTATTTCATTCAACAAACATTTTGTTATATATTTAAAAAAATCCATTAAAATAATTATTCTGAAAAATATTCTCGCATCAAGGATAACAGATAAGCAAAGTAAAATTCGCTTACCACTTTTAGTGTTTAAATTTTTTATTACACACCGAGAATTTGTTATACTAACATTAGCCTGCTGACAAGTGCCATCAATGGATAAATACTCATCTGTGCACGAGAGGGTTAATGGATAATAAAGAGAAGGTAACTCCATACCTTGACCTGGATGGCAGCCAGGTCTCGCTCCATGCCACTCAGACGACGCTGGAATGTCATCACACCTGCCAAGTCGTTTCCTAGATCGTCCGTCGACTCGATGATCTTCTCCTTTTCGTGAATCCAGCTCTGTTCACAAAGACAAAGAGTTAATAACAACAACAATATCAATTTCAATAATATGAATGTCTCACAGCCTGTGATTGTACTGTAGTCCAGGCCCTGAGATTACAAAGCTAGTTTGAGTACATGCCCAAGGTTTTGTTCACAAATCCCCAAACATAATTTCTGAGCTTGAACATGAAATTGCACTCAAAATGTTTTGTAATCTCGGGGACTGGTCTAAATCAGTCTGTCCCTAAAACAGTTTGTGTGCCATGCTTATAGTTAATAAATTTAAAAACAAAAGCGAGCAAAGGCGGTTTAATGGGATGTATCTTTTATTATTTTTTAATTTTTTTTTTTATAAATTGAGGTTTAGAACCGCTTTCAAGATTCTTTTACTTCTTTCATATATCAACAGAGCCCTCAACCTTATAAATACAAGTACATAACATAGACATATACACAGCATACGCATACTCACAATGGTTTCATTGCACTCGATATGGAAGTTCTGCAGATCGTGAGCCAGATGGATATCGTCACGTTTCTGGTCCACGAGCTCACGAAGGTTGTTCCAGCTGAAAGAACAGAAATCAAGATAGCTTTACAATTGACATATCAGCAATATACATTCCAAGAAAGCAATAGGTCATGTTTTTGATTGATTAAATTACTTAATGCTTAACGTCACCGCATGAACATTTCAACCATGTCATTGAACTTCCATTTTCACTCGCTCGCTTGGTGTTATATCCTGTTTATCCTGTGGGTTTTACCATAAAGTTATTGTGAGGTCAACAATATGCTGTAGCGCCCGCCATTATCACAATGGCCGAAAGATTCCTGGAGCGATGTTAAATTCAATTTTCATTCACTATATCATTTCTTCATTTATGTGGGGTTTCCAATAAAGAGAAAAATTTGTACTTGTACTGTTACGAGATAAAATTACCTATGTTGAAATAATTCTGAGCCCTTTGGAAGTTGAAGATTATGTAAACTAGTCTTAATATCGCTGTGGGAAACGTTTGGCTGTTTGGGACAGTGGTGCCACACTCCACCCACCCCACCCCACCCCCGGCAGACACATACCTGGAGTTGAGCTGGTTCTGTCTGCCAATGACTTCCTCAGCATTAGGGTGTTCCACCTGAAGTAGTTGGCGGGAAAGTTGGTTGACGACTGCAACCTTTGAGGCCGAGGCGTTCATCTCGTTCTCAAAGCTATCGAAACGATGCTTCATAATAGCAAGCTCTTCAATGTCGTCGGTGACGGTGATGGTGGTTAAGAATTTCTCCTGAAATAGAAACAAAATGAAAAAACATTATTACCATTTAATGTTAATCTGATGGGCATACATTCACAATCAAGCTTAACGCCCCAAACCAGATAGTTGGTTTTCATTTCGGGGTGGGGCATCTTCCCCAAGGGAAGGGGAGAATTCTGAGCTATCCTTGTCTTTACCCTTCCCTGTATACCATGCAATTATCCAGCTGGCAAATGGTAGCCCTGGTGGCAGAGTGAGTTTTTTCCCCTTCGTCTACCACAAGCTACATAATAACCGATTCTAGATGTCACGATGACAATGAGATGTGATCAAAAAGTAGGTCAGGGCTCTAGACCAACATATGCCCGACATACATAGGCAAGTTAAATTGCAGTGCGAGCAACCTATAGAACCATTAGTCCCTTTAGAACTTGCCCTGAATAGCCCTGTGTGCCAGCAACTCAGGTCTGGAGCTCTGTAGGTAGAGTTGTTAATTTTAAGACAAATTTGACTGCACTATTAGTGCCAGCGAACAGCAGGGTAACATAGGAAATAACAACCCACCTTTTCGTCGATCCAAGTCTCGACGCCGTCAGCCTCGTTGAAGAGTTTGTACAGAGACAGAGCATCGAGCAGCCTCTGCTTGCGGAGCTTAGCCAGCTCCAGCAGTTCCTGGTAGCGGCGGTCGATGGAGCCCAGGCGACTCTGGACGTCTGGCGAACCACGGTCCTGCTCGCCCAATAGGGCAGCCTGCTCGTGTAGGTTCTCGATCACCACCTGGTAGTTCTTGAGCTCCTCCGTGACATCCTGAAATACGCCAACAGAATTGAATGGCTGAATAATTGGCGTTTTAGTTCTGCTTTCAAGATTCTTTTACTAATAATTCTGACCATAGTAGTTATAATTTGTACTTGCAAGTGGTGTTTTTCACTGCAATAATGATGCAAATATCACAGAGAAAAAATAGCATAGTTGTGTGGCCACCTACCTTGTGTTTCTTGAGAAGTGACTGGACACTAGCCTCATCTTTGCCAACATCTTCGCTGGATACAATACGCAGTGTGTCAACCATCCACGTGTCAACATCGTCAGCATCAGCGAAGAACTGCAACGAAATCCACGAAACATTATGATTGATGCTAAGACTACAATTAACTACAATTGATACTCTTGAAATTAAGGATGTCACAACTACAGTAGAACACCAATATCGGAAGCATGATTTGATTGATATATTTTCTTTTATTAAATTTTTTTTAATTGGGGCTTAGAGCTACTTTCAAGATTTGTTTAGTTTTATCATGGCATGTCAGTTTAGGGCAGGACAAAACCTGCAACATCCGTAGAGTTGAATGTTGCAAAAAATATGCAAGCACTGGAAAATACTAACAGATTTAATGCTTAATGCCACTGCAGGAATATTTCACCCATATGTGATGAGATACATGTACCTCCTATGAAAACCAGCAGTGGGTAACAATATACAAATGGTGTCCAGTGTACCTGGTAAAAATCGACCGCTTCATTGAGCCGCTGCCGTCGGAACTTGGCGAGGTCCATCAGGCTCTCCCACTGTTGGTTGATCTCATCCACACGCTGCTGAATCTTGTCAGCGCCGAAATTCCCTGCAGAGATGAGATCGTCTCCCACCTGGAGAACGGACTGCAGGTGACTGTGTCGTGCCGTCATCTCGTCCTCCATGGCCTGCAAACAATAGGGTGCAGTCCCGTGATGACTAAACCAGTGGATTGTTGTATACAGCAATGCTATACAACAACTGTATTTTCAAACAGTAAATATTTGCTGTCTTCTGGGATTCTTGAATATCGTAAGAGACTTTACAAATAAATATTCCATAGAAAATAATTGTTGCGTTGTGAATATTTCTTCTATAAGCGTTCACAATATACTTCTGAATTATGAAAATATTCACTGAAAAATGGCTACATTATTGAATGGTTCCTTCGAATCGTCTCATTATCTATCAATAAATTAAACATGGGAAATGACACAGTTGAGACTTACTGTCACTAATAGTAATAACAATGATCGGTAGATATTAAGAAGACAAAAAAAGAAAACACACATTAACCAATGGCAGCAAGCCTCACCTTCTGTTTGTTCAGTAGGAGGTGCACACTGGTGAGGTCGTGTCCGAGGTCAGGCGAGGACATCAGCTGTTCCTTCTCCTTGATCCAGCCCTCCTCGTCCGCCATGTCCCAGTAGAACTGCCACAACTTGCGCGACTCCTCCAGTCGTAGCTGACGTTCCCCGGCCAGCTGTAGCAGCTCTTCATACGCAGACTCCAGGGTTGACATGCGCTCGCGGACAACTTCCGGGTCGCTGGGGCGGTAGCCTGCAATGCAACGCAACACCATTCAGGGTTAAAAGCACGCAATCAGTTTGTTGAAATATTTCATGGTCAAATGTATTTACCTGAAAGTATGTAGATTTGATTTGTCTATACAAGTGTGTTGCTCAAAAAGAGACATGTCCCAGTAGTTTTCAATATTTTCATAATGTATTGTATTTTTTGTCAGCCTCTACATTATCAATATCGTCATTATTAATACACACCTCCGACATCCTGGAAGTCTTCATCGATGAAGCGCGATGCCGAGCCATTGACGGTCTTGATCCTCTCGCCGACCACATGGATGTCGGCCTCCAGTAGACTGTGTTTCTGCAGTAGGTCCTCCACTCCCATCAGATGCTTGCCGTAGTCCTCCGACATAAGTCGCATCTGCATGGACAGACGTCACGAATGAGTGAATGCACGGTACATTTCATACAGATCTTAACGATTAATTGAAAATAGTGAATAATATGAATTACAGAAAACACAAGGAGAGAGAGTAGAAAAGCGGTGTCATAGAGAAAAGATAGAATAGTAATAGAGAAAAGCTAGAGAACAATGACAGAGAGACCATAGGCTAGTGCTACCTTAATCTCCTCCATCCAGTCCAGGATATACAGCATCTCCTGGAAGACCTTCTGTAGGTTCAGGGTGAGTTCTAGACGCATTCTGCGGGTTCGCAGAAGTTCTAGCAGATAGTTCCACAGGCGCAGAACATTGTCCTTGCTGTAATAAATAGAATATTGTCTCATTTTAAATTCAAGCTGGGATAAAAGTACTAGTCTAAATTTTGCATTCGTAAGATCGTAAAAACAAAATAATAAATCAATCGATCAAATCACTCACCGGGCATTGATCCGGTCAATGTCGTGGTAGATCTCATGGTCGAGTTCTGTTGCCACGGCGACCACAGCCTGCACGCGTTCCTCGTAGGCGTTGATGTCGGTCTCGATGGCCTCGTGCTTCTTGGTGGCGGCTTCCACGGCTGGCAGGTCGCGGCCGAAATTGTCCTGAGACACGAGACGCTGGTTCTCGCTCAGCCACGTATCGCGCATACCGGCTTTGCGGTCAAACCGGGCTGCAAGTTGTTCTAGTTTCTCTTGTCTGAAAAGCACACACAGATATAAATAAAAGTCATAAATTGCTCTTTTGGTTCTATTTCAGAATTTTAAAAGATTCCTGCTCAGAACTTCCTGGGGATTATTTGGAAGAGGAAAACACATAGATCCTTATTTGTAATCGAATTAGTGCAATACATTTCAACGGGAAATCATCTTTTAAGATTATTTCACTTATCTTAAATAACTTATGTTTACTTGGTTCTATCTAAAATTCCTATATAGACCCAATGCTACAAGTGTCTGAGTTTCCTCACCTGATGAGCTCTTCGCGGAGGGACAGCTCTCTCTCGTGTTCGGCCTTCTCCAGCTTCTCCCAGGCCTTGTTGATGTCGGACACCAGCTTGCCCTCCTTGGGCAGGTACACCCGCTGGTTGTTGGCGCGCATCTTGCTCTGCAGCGTGAACAGAAGGATCTCCAGGTTGCCCTTCTCGTCGAACCTGGAAAACAGCAGGTTAGTGTGGGAGTTAGCGAGTAAGTTATTATTTTACGTCACATTAACTAAGGTATCCTTAGAACTAGTCGTAAATATTTTACGGCTTTTACGAAATGTTATGATTATCGGGACTACTGCACTGACGTAAAAACTTAAACCTAGGAAAAACATCCATTTTGTAGGCAGAACTAGCCGATAAATACTCTGTGCCAAAATTTGGAAGCACAATCTACTCTCAAATCAGTGGCATCGATTAACGACGGAAATGTTGGACATACTTGGGTGGTTTCTCCACCATTCTGTATGTGTTGAAGGACGCAAGCTGTTGCTGGACACCGGTTAGCGAGTTGGCGAACTGGCGGTCATTCAGTATGACGATGGTCTGCTCGATCCACTCCAGGAGGTCAGAGGTCAACCCCTCATACTCGTTGGTCATGGAGTCTGTGTCCCTGGCATTGTCAATAACCTATGGAAGGAAATAATGCACACAAATGAGATTTTGACCCTTTTTTTTAGGAAACGGGTTGAAGATGGAGGTAATAATACTGGTAATACATGTATTACTAATAAACCAATGTCGACATCACATAATGAAGATAGGTATTATTGCTATCAATAATCTGGCCAATAAGAAAGAATGAACGAATTAGTGCTCTACATCGCAGCAGGAATATTTCAACCACAGGCGACGACTGGCTGATAAGACTGGCCTTCTCTAATGGCATACTATTAGATTTCCAAATCAGTATGTCCATATAAGTTTTGATTGATTGAATTAGTGCGTTATGTCGCAGCAGGAATATTTCACCCATACGCGACGAGATCTAGATAGGTAAATCGATCGAAAATATTTCACAGCTACATTCAGAATATGAAGATGCATTGATACAACAATGTTACTTGAACAAAAATACATATTCTGAGTATTCTAATCTTATTCAATTACTTGTACATTTACAATTCATTGTTCATGGATGTCAACAGAAAAAAATATACATATATTTTAAACAAAACCAATAAATATCCCATGTTCTGAGAGAAAATATGAAGCGAAAATATTAATAAATTTGTTTTCGTAGAAAAACATACATCCATGGGTCCCTTTTCACAAGACAATGGTAGCGCTACAAGAGTCATAACTCCCCATACATGTGTAGGAATCACAATTCTTATAGAGAAACATTTGTGTTAAAACTCTCATAGTGCTATGACTGTTTTGTGGAATGGCACCCTGGCAACAGTATGTAATTGTTCTCTGAACAAGGAAGACATGCATTACTTTTCCGATTCTCTTTCCCTGCACAGAGTCGGCCTTCATCTTGGAGAAGTAGTGGTAGTAGGTGACCACGTATGTGATGATAGACTTCTCATCGGGGTACTCGACGTTGACATCTGGAACACAAGGACGTGCCACGTTAAATAATGTCACACACTAACACTTTTACTGTACATTATTAGAGGTTGGATGTCATGAAAAGTGGAAATGAATCGATGAAAATTATCAAAAAAAACATCCTTGAAAGTTTGGATTTCAATTAGCGAATTGATGATTTTAAAACAATATTGTTTAAGATTATCACCAAAACATCCTTGAAAATTTGGATTTCATTCAGAAATTATTCCCAACAATTATTAAGCAATATTGTTGAAGATTATTACAAAAACACTCTTGATTTTTTGTAAATTTCATTTGGAAAAGAACCTTTTCCTGTAGATTATCACAAACACAAACTCCAAAATTTGGATCTCAACGGCTGAAGATCATTTCCTATTCACCATTTTTCAAAGAGTTCCAAGTACCGGTACCACTTTTGTCTGGTGTTAAATCCCCCCTTGTTTCCTTGACCTTCAGGTGATAACCACTTCATTAAAGGTCAACAACCTCACGTACGGTTGTGTCAAAGTGTCTCGTCTGTTCACACACACGCGCAGTTTAAAAAAATCCATGAAGATCTACCCTCTGTATTTTCACCTTGTCGTGACTGTGGTATTATCCATACAGTGGATACGTGCATGTGTAGGAAAGGTTACGGCATATTGCGTGCACGTGAGTGTGCGAGGGACGTGGCTTCGGACACCAGGTGGCTAACAGAACCCAACTGTCCCCCTGGGGCAAAAGGGTGAGCTACGCTAACATTACTAACTCGATACAGGTGTGGACGGCAAACTCAGATCGGAGAGCGATTTCTTAACGGATAATGGTGTCTGCGATATCAACATCCTTGTAATGGGATTCCAGGTAAAACGTTGTGATGTGTTCGTCTCTATACTGGACTATATTTAGGAACGGTTGTACGACTCTACTGTTTTCATAACATACACAGTAGATGGTAGGAAGACATTCCTAATACAGCACCAGGCTGGAAGGAAATGTTGCCAGGTTGTTGATACCGGTAAAAATGTAATTGCATACTAAAATAGTTTTACTTATCCTACACACAATTTATATGGATTTCAATCTAAAAGCCCAGTTGTTTTTCAAATGTATGGTTAAAAAAAAAATGACAATGTGCTGTGCAAGTTGGAAAAGCAAATCGTATGTTTATTGCCAATGGCAACTGCATGATAATGTATTGGGGCATATACACACAAATCACATAATGTAATTGCTTGGCTGGATATAGTGTTGGCATACACAAGGAAAACTTGGTAGTGTTCCACTATTACATTAGTGCCGAGATGTGCCATGCTTTCATAAGTGATGTTGCATATACAGTGTCCCCTCGATATAACAGTGTTCGATACAGAGCGGATTCGGATATAAGGCGGGGTCAGATGTGGATACCATTTTTATTTTTTTTATTTACCTGTACTATCGTATAAGGCGGGTACTATAAGGTGGGGGGTATGTCGTGGACCCCAATTTCAGCGTTATATCGAGGGGACACTGTACCATTTTTTCCTTGATGCCTTTACATTTTCCTATTATATTCAATAAGTAATATTGAGTATATTTTTTTTATCAAATAGTGTGCGTTTTAACGCAGATATATTTGTCTTGCTCTGAAGCTTGCAAGCTATTTTTACAAAATATTTGTAATAGAGCTATACCATAACATTTGTCCTACAGCTGGAGCATCTAACTTATGACCTGAAGTAATAGTATTAATTCGGAAATTTTTTATCATCTCCCAAGATTTTGCTATTCCCTCATATTCTCCCAAGAATCTCATACACAAAGTTCAGTTCTTGAATAAAACTAATAAATTGGATAAATTATTGCCAAAAAATCGCTGCAGGAATCTTTTACCAATACGTGATGTAAATCTCACAATAATACACAATGCAGATGGCTGGACACACTGTGTTGTAGGGAGACAACACTGATTGGTGTTGTTTGTGTTGCATGTGGTGTATGTATATGGCTGTGTACGCACCTTCAGCGTCCAGCAGTCTGGTGAGGCCCAGCTTGTCCTCGGCGACGGTGAAGGCACTCTCCAGGTTGTGCATGGCATTAGACTTCTGGAGCTTCTCATACTGGATGATGTCGGGCCTGAAATAGTGTTAAACGTTCAGTGGAAATTCATGCCAGTTGGGATATTTAGTGCATTGTTCAACATTTGCTGGTCAGGGTTTGAAAGTAACTATTGTCCGTCTGCCTGGGATGCAGGGTATTTATTATCCACAGGCAGACAAGTGAAATATCCCAGATTAATCAGCCCTTTACCTACTGGGCAAGTAGTTTCATGTCTGACAAGACACAGGAACAAGTGCCATAAAAAGGTGGGATATTTTAGATGTGTTATTGTTAGGTAATTTTAGTGTTCTTTATGGCAGTTGGGTATTTTAGTGAAGTGTTCAAAGATGGCAGGAAAATTAGACTTTTGAATGATTGATTGATTTAATGATTTAATGCTTTACTTTGCATTGGGAATATTCCATCCAAGAAAGTTAAACTGACTGTCATTGTTAAACTATTGTTAATTTTCCATTATTTTCAGAAAATACAGGGAGAGCTAGAAATGTTGATGGGACATAGTAATTTCAAATGCTGACTAGCGAGTTATACTATAGGCTAGCTTTGACTAGAAATTTGTCAATTGTAATTTCCCTGTTCAATGTAACAGTATTACAGTATTACAAATGTTAAATCTAGTGAAACCTGGTAACATCTGTCATGAAAAGAACACAACATCTGTCTGTTATATCCTAGATATTATCAAGTAGCAAAATTACATTGGCACATATACGTGAAAAATGTCTAACATATTAATAAATATCACATAAAGAAAAAAATTCCAATTTCCTTCCAAAAGATAATAAATAATCTTATGTTTCTGATATCACATTGCAATATGTCTAGTGCCTATTTCATTATATTAGTATTGTGATATGGTGGCCTATAACTTATCTCTGATAGCCACCAGGGTGACCAGGTGTATCGATGTGAAAATTAAATGCATGAACTACAGTAGACCATAATCAAGTGTAGCAGGCTAGGAAGGTCACGACCATTTTTGTGTCTAAAACAGAGAACCTTCAACCTGAGGTTACAAAAAACCTTTTTGAACACAATTTTATGCTCAACTCAAATTTGAGTGGCACAATATATGTCAACTAGATTAGATTAGATTACCATAGATCCGATCATGCCAAAGATTATGAAACCTCTATACGTAATTTGAGCTTTAGTATGAAATTTTACTCAAAAGGTTTTGTAATCTTGCTGCCAGATCAGATTAGACACCTATCTTCAGAGCTTTCCTCAATAGAATATCCCCCCAAAAAACCACACACACATGAAAATTAACTAGCTGAAACTAGGATGACCAGAAACATATCAAATGTGACCTTCATAAAAGTGAATTCCTACATCATCAGCAATCATGTATTTATCTAACTTCCTGTCCGGGGTGGGATGGGAAAGATGTGTGAATGATTGTTTACTCATGGCACCAAGCCTCACTGGAGGGGCTGCAGCCAGGAATCTCTGTAATCTGGTTACCATGGTAACCTTCATAGCAACAGCTTGCCATCCACTGTACAGCGAATACTATCTGTGTATCTATCTATGTATACCCCTGACTTCTGTAGCATTCTCCCATCCCTACGACATCACTAAATTAATAACACTATTTATCAACCATGAATTGAACGGATAATTGGATATTTTGTTTAAAACCTTGCTACTAATAACTGGTTACTTTTTAACCACCTGTGACCTGGTCATGTGCTTTGCTGTTATCTGGATTACACTACTTCTAACAAAATGGCTCGACTGTTTTATGTTAATGGATTGTTTATTCCAAAGCTATATGTTACTACTTATTTGTGCAAAGTTAAGATTAATAATGTAGTCCAAAGTACTGTAATATTAATTGGTTATTTGTACTGTTAAAAAAGGAGAATTGGTTATATTACTTTGATATTTTTGGTTGTTAATTGCTTATTAGTAAAAATGCTAAGCTCAGTTTTTTGTTTTTTTTCTCCAAAGAATAAGGTTTTGAGGTTATTTGTTACAATGTTATACAATTAATTCAGTTCCAAAGCCATGCTGCTAACAGGCCTGGTGATGTTGCTTGCATGTTAATATTTTGATGCACTTTGGTGTTTGTTTACACAAACTGCTGGCAAACCTGACATGCACACGACCTCTGACCCAAGTCAAATGTTACAACTTCTGAATTATATCAACTGAGCACAAGAAACATTTGGTCAGACAGCTTCATTATTGCTTCTCACAACAAAGTTAGCAGGACTTTTCGTTTTTCTTTTCTATTATTAACATGCCAGAGGATTGGGTTTGTCAGCATATATTACAAAGAATAAGCATGTTGGAAGAGAGATCAATGGACTCAAGTCTTTCATTACAAACTATACATAGATCAATGTTGCCATGAATTTGAATGGGTTTTTTTATTGCCAAAAGCAAACACTTCAAAAATGGTCCACAACAAACATCTTTATATTAATGTCACGTAAACACGGATAAGGACACTCTTTTTTCTAATTTCTCACAAGAGATTCTCCCATAAATACGCATAAAAAAATCTCATTAAAGACATGCATTGATTGCGATTACTTTTTTAAAGTATGGGTACGATGCCAAATAAACCTGCATAATTGACTGAAAAGGAATTGACTGCATAAATTATACTGAAAATTACATCTAAAATAGGCTTGACTAAATTTAACATTTGACTGTCTAGTTCTTTCGAAAGTGTTGAGCTGGCATGTATGTTGGCAATATTGGCATACAGCCAGAGCTATAATTCACGTAACACTAAAAGGTTGTTAGTCGAGTGGCTAGCAGGACTCTAGCAAGCCTTCAGTTCAAGCACTTGTATTCATCTCTTTACAATTCCAGCCTATGAATGTGTGAACACTGCAATACCTGCCGGTATCTGCTGATGCAATCACCTACCCTTGATTTTTATCAAACATGACGGCAAAACTTTTCATGTATTTTTTTTTAGCTTGGCTAAGCGAGAAACAGCAATTAACTAAATATTAGAAATCTGGTTACATGTAATTAAAATTTATGTTGCGTATTGTTGATAGTGTTCCCTCGAAATAACGCTGAAGTTGGGGTCCAAGACATACCCCACCCGCGTTATAATACCCGCATTATACGATATTGCAGGGAAATAACGAAAATAAAAATGGGATCCACGTCCGACCCCAGCTTGTATACGAATCTACTGTGTATCGGACCGTGTTATATCGAGGGGGCACTGCAGTTTACTCTATTCTATTTGACTCAGTTAACAATAAATAATGTTCCTGCTTCGTAACTAAATTAACTACTATGCAATTGTATGTAACTTAACCATCATGTAAATGTATATGAATTAACCATAATGTAAATGTATATAACTTAACCATCATGGAAATGTATATGAATTAACCATAATGTAAATGATTAAACAGTCCAGAATTTATAAGACTTGGTATCAGTTTTCTGTTTATAAAGTTTCTCTTCATTGATTAAGTTGCAAGGTTTCAGAGCAGTCACTTGTTTGCTATCATTTAGACGAGCAACTGCTGCCGGCGACTGGAAAACACTGGGGTCGTGCGAGACTTGACGACAAGCAGAGACTTCTCACCTGTTTGTGAATAATCACATGGAACGCCTGACAAGTGAGCGAGTAATTAGTTGCTTTACGTCGCAGCGGGAATCTTTCGCCCATATGCAACGACTCATAGTTGATAATCACAACAGTTATTACAAAATAAATAAAACAAAACATGCTGAATGGTGGCTAGAATGAAAATAAAGCAGATGTTTAAAATCAGAAATTTAAGTGTGAGAATGATAATAGTGAGAAAGTGAGTGAATGAGTGAGCGAGTGAGTAAGAGTCATTCATTGCTTAACGTCACGGCAAGTCTTTCACCATACACGAAAATGAATGATACTGTAATAAACAATGGTTTGTTTATGAATGACGACGACGTTGAACGCCAGTCAGACGGGCAGAGATATTTCTCACCTGTGTTTGTGAATGATGGCGTTGAACGCCAGTCCATCCTTCCAGCTGGTGGTGAAGTTGCGGACATTGACGTTGGGGTAGCCGGCTGTCTTCATCTGACACCACAGCAGCAGCGCATCCTTGGCAGACTTCCTCTCACTGTTATCCGTTTCCTCGATGGTGATGTCCTGGATCTGTTGAGGAAGCACGCAGGATGTGTACCTCCGACAAATGGACATGAGAGCCATGCACCAGTCATGCACAACGATCACAAGCAGCAACAACGACAACACTACTCCCAACAGGACCTCAATCAGAGCCAGTTTTCTTAATGAGGAATAATTGGATCGACTGCAGGACTGTCACTTTTCCCCCCGAGTGTTTAGAATCCCCTTGTCCCCCCTGTCCCCCTCAAACTCCTCCTCCCCCGATGATGTTTGTATTTGCCTTGTCTATTAGCCCCATATAAATACCTGGAGAAACGCTAACATTTACGGAATGTCAAGACAAACTTGAACAATCGCTTCAAAAAATGTCAATAACGCCAATCGCCATATATAAATAATTTTATAATCTAATCAAACACGATGAGATGCATCTCGGTTTGGGTCAAGATCATAACAAGAAATCATGTTTTCAATCAACCAGTATCGTTACATAACTCGACGAACATCAGGTATTGACGTCACAAGCAGCCACAACTTTTCATTTTACCACATCAAGAGAATGGAGCAAGTTTGGTGTACAACATTTCCTGTAAAACTGAAAACAGGTGTATTGAGAGCACCTATAGTATCCAATGTCTCACCTGGAATCGTAAGATGATGGTCCATATCAACCCTAGCGTCAGTCGGTTGCTGCCATCTACAATATCATGGGCGCCCATGTTCTCGAGATGGACACGTTGCTCGTGTAGGAAAGTTAAGGCTTTGTCTACGTTTTCTAGGCAGTGAATCCTCATCTTGCCTTTGGTTGGACGAGGCTGCAAGTAACAACATTTCAATATGCATATTAACATAAAATGCTTATCAATTTGCGCAGCTAAAATTGTAAAAAGGTGCAAGTAGAAATTCATGTTTTTCGTTAACATTTGTTATCTGTATCACTATTCGAGCGAGTAAGTTTTTCCCTGAAATGTCTCCTAAAACAGCAATTTTGTTAACAGCAACAAGGCTGAATATAAAATTCTCCTAATATTATTGTTGACATTAACCAGGCCTGGGTACTGACCAATCTTTCCCCTGACAGGATCTCCAGCAGCTTCATCAGCATCTTGCCGTCTCGGAGATCCACGTACAAGTCGGCGATCCGATTGCCCGTCCGCACCAAGTGAGAATTCACCCATTTTTGAAAAGTCTTTTTTTGTACTAGTTCTCGTTCGTCTAAAAGACACAAGAAAAACATTCTAAATATCTGGATTAAAAGTTCACCATTGAATAAGGTACATCAGTACATTTTAATTACTCGACATATATATAAAGCAAATGGACTCGTATACCTCCTATGACATCATCCAATTATTTTCCACCGTGCCTTCTCCTATCTTACAGTCCCTATTATAATCTGACATTGCTTTTTCATAAACTTTCAACATAATAAATAAAGCCAAAATAATGATAGAAAATGTAACTATGTTCTATTTATTGATTTAAGGCTTTATTTAGTTGTGGGAATATTTAACCCATATACATGATGCAATTGCTTCCTTTTTTGGGGGGTAATGGGGTTTATAGTCGCTTTCTAGAATCTTTCACTAACATCACGACTTGTCAGTTTAGGGCAGGAGGAAACC
>JAULBP010054323.1:0-13048 GCA_032355345.1 Lepetodrilus pustulosus
ACTTAGGGATTATAATGAGTAGGAATTCTTGAGTTTGAAGTTGAAGCGCCAGATAAATCATATAAAGCGTGCTTAAAGCTTTACCTTCAATCTGGTCATTGAATCAGTGTGCACTTACTTTACCTTTCTCAACTCCCTGGAAATCATACATTGCGATGTAAAATGGCTATTGATGACCTGCTGTTTTCATACTAAACTACCACAGCAGAATGAACATACAATTACCAACTGCAGCGAGTGTGGAAGTGTTACATTAATACTGCATTATATAGATGGTTGTAATCCAAAATTATATCACATAGGGCCTACTTATTAAAATGTAGCCTCACACCATACATAAAATGGCTGTTCTACTGTATTTATGTATACCAAGAAACAATTGTTAGAGGTTTTTAACATGTTACAGATATGCAGGCACATGTAGGCCTTCAATAGTGTGACTAATGGAAGCAGCTTTGTATTAAAATTCGGTTTCAGGTGTTAACACACTGACTGACATGACCACAGTTACAAAACAAATAATACACACAAAAGTTACAAACAGGAAACATCCACACACAAAAAAAGTATTCCGTACAAATTCAAAGAAAGCAAATTTCATCAAATTATTGCAATTATTAATAACCTTTCACAGATTTTCGGCCGTCTATGCAATTTTTCAGACTTAGAAACATTATAGTGTACGACGGTATGTTTTTAAGACAGTTCTGTGTATTTTCCCCACCCTTGGTAAACATGAATTGATTAATAGAAATTACGGTTGTCTTGGTACGTTTGGAGTTTAAGCTTTAAGTTCGAGTGCTTGTTATTTATTAATTGTATGAAAGCAACACGTGAAGAATGTATTCACGTGTTGTCTGCGTGCCCAAACCATGACGGTCACTCCCGAATGACAAGTACATAATACCCGTGACCGTCCGACCTTTCAACATGATGAAAGTGAAAGTGGATAGTGAGAGAGACAAATTGGATCTCTGTAAATGGTGATAAAGTGGTTCAGAAAGATGTGACGATAGTTGTGTCGGGTGTGGTCACGCAATTCAATACCCTATATCTTTAATGGCAGCGCCAGTGGGTGTATACTATATAGGTATTCTTGACTTGTATGCTGTTAATGTGACACGAGGAAAATAGTACCCAGTCTGCCATGTAAAGACTGGATTCATTATGTTTGGAGTAGAGGTGAGAAGATTTCAGTATAAAGGGGTATTGAACGTCCACTAGGAGCGTAACCAAGCAGGTTTTAAGTAGTATGCCACGGTTGTCGTTTCAATTGTATTTCAAAGTATTTTTAAAATTTGTAAACGCTCACCAAACAAGCATTTGTTCGGCAGAACTAGTAGTGGACGGATCAGGTTTTGGATCGATTGAAATGGTTTCATCAGGTTTAGAAATTGTTGAAGTTTCGCAAGTCCTTTCAATTGAAATAATTTAAACAAGAATCCATTGTTTTGAAACTTTCCATTTGCGCATTTCCATTCATTGTGGAGGTACGAGAACAAAATTAAATGTAAATGATTATATTAAAACCACATCTAAAACCACTATGGCCAATATCTACAAGACGTATTATATTTACAATCTGATTATAAGGTGTACGCTATACCTTAAATGTTAGTGTAAGATATAGATTAAATTATATCGGGTGGCCAAAAAAACCCGTCCCGAACTTTAAGGGTTAATAAATTGGTAACAAACTTATATAGTACTATGAAATTCAACACAAGTAATAAATATCATATTATTAACATATTCAAGTCCCTATGTCGCAAACTGATGGAATTTAAACAAAATATTCATCAAGGTAGGAACCAGGCAAGAATATTTTTTTAATAAATGTTTCTGCCATTGCAATTTTTGACCTTTGTTTTTAATTATACGACTGTAGAAAGAGTTTGCGACATAGGGACTTGAAACTTTCAGAATATGTTAATAATATGATATTTATCACTTGTGTTGAATTTCATAGTAATATATAAGTTTGTTACCAATTTATTAACCCTTTAAGTTCGGGACGTTTTTTTTTTGGCCACCCGATATATAATGACCTCAATGATGGCTTCCATAAGATAGTGGTGATATAAGTCAATACCCTGTTCTGTGTAGAAATGTATGGACGGGCGGTGTCAGTATCTCGGGTCTATGTCCCCGGTCCATGGATCATGGGGGTACTGGTCTAACTGGACACCGTGTTCCACAGAGTGTGGCATAGGGCTCCGATATCGCAGTCGTCAGTGCACCAACCCAAGGTAAGATCTTCCTGAAGAAAGGAAACTATTTTTCGAACGTTTTACGCACACTATGATTCGTCAACAGTTTTGTGCCATGTCATCTCCTGCTTTTTAAACAGTGTAGGTGCTGACTTTGCGAATTGAGCACTATGTAGAGACTTGGGGTTCGAACCCTCCGGGTGGGCCCTACCAATGTTCGCGCGCCGGGTAGGCCCTACCAATGTTCGCGGGTTAGGCATTCCGAGACGATCATGATAGGATTCGCTGGTCGTCAATACCAGCCGGTTATTGCAGGTTTACTGCATTAATGGGTACTACGGGTGTTTTACCCCTCCTCTGAACTGACAAGCTAAATATAAGTGAATTATCTTGAAATCGGATCGAAATACCAATTATTGTGATGACGTTGTGCGAAGTCGCTTATGGCTATGAGTGGGGAAGTAAAACAAGTAAAATATAAAACTCTTTGTGTTATTGATATAGATGTAGGCATACATATTTGAGCCAAGCTATTATTATTGTCCACTAAATGAGCATGGCATCATTTCTCGCTGTCTTAACCACTAAATGAGCGACCGCTACGTATAAGGGATCACTACGAGAGCGCTGTGCTCTCATAGTATACGATACCTAGGATATCCTTTCACGAAGCTCTCTTATACACTAAGAGACTGGTAACGCTCTCTTTGCCGATAGCTAATACACTGCTCAGAGAGCGCTACCACTCTTAGTAGATAAGAGAGCTTCGTGAAAGGATACCCTGAGTGTTCCTGAATCCTTCGTATATAGCAGGCTTCTTCCCATCATTAGACCATTCTAAATGAAGCAACAGTAAAATACATTTCTGTAAGTAGAATTTACTTTCAGAGATTGCGTAACTTTGGCATTGTGTATACATGGCTTTCATTGCTTCCCACGGCGAAATAAATCAATAATTTAGAAACCAATATTTAATATTAATCAATAACAACAACAACAACAACAACAACAACAACAACAACAACAACAACAACAACAACTGTATTATATTTGTAATGCGCTAAACATTCACACATAAGCATACTCAAAGTGCTGACAATAAGTAGTAGTAATAGAGTTGAATTATTTAGTCTTGATGAAAATAGGATTGGAATAGAAAGGTTTTAAGCTGCGTTTTGAAGTGATTTAGATAGCAGATATGAGATAGTCCGACAGGGAGTTCCAATTGGTATCAGCTGAGACACTGGAAGTTCGAGCACCAAATGTTTTCAGTTTCCACCTTGGAATGGTAACCTTTCGCTGGTTGTTGTCCTGGTGATGTAACATACATTGGGAGTAGCTCGATAAGGTATCTGGGCGCAGTACCATGTACTCATACCATTGGTAGGCCAATCCAACAAGTGTTCAAAGCTGGCCTGTAAACAACTTCTGAGTTTGATCCAGTGTTATTTCTCCTTGACAATGTACTGTCTATATCTTCAGCACCAAATATGGTGGTCGGGACTGTCAGGGGGGTAAAGACGAAATGGGAACCTGTCTAAGCAAGGTAAATACAAATACCTAATCGTATTACATTTATGCTGCTATAGGTGCAATGTAATTAAAATTATTCGAAAGTTGTATGTCAACGAATGTTCATGTTAGGTATGTTGCCTTCTATGGGACAAGTCAATAGATAAGCCATGAACTTGAAAACCTTCATGAACATGCTTCCACTAATATGGTTAATAGTACAAGGTATTCTACTTATATTTATCAACGACATTTTACAAATTACGCAATACATTTAAGCCTTTCGGAAGGTTTCAAAATACGTATTGCCAATAGTTGTCGGATGGAAGACATTTTGTTTGTTGATTGTCTTCCCAGAAATGCGAAACCTTTACGGATATCCGGGCAGGGGAATGTGAAGTCTGGGAGGAGATGCGGATCCGGTCCGGCAGACACACCTGGAAGCCGTATCCTCCAAAAGACCGTGAGTATACCAATGTATTCCAATACTTGCACCAAGGTATACCAATGTATACTTGCACCAAGGTATTCCAATGTATACTTGCACCAAGGTATACCAATGTATACTTGCAACAAGGTATACCAATGTATACTTGCACCAAGGTATACCAATGAATACTTGCACCAAGGTATACCAATGCATACTTGCACCAAGGTATACCAATGCATACTTGCACCAAGGTATACCAATTCATACTTGCACCAGGTATACCAATGTATACTTGCACCAAGGTATACCAATGTATACTTGCACCAATGTATACCAATGTATACTTGCACAAAGGTATACTTGTATTTTCTCATATGAGGACCTGCATCAGTATCAGCTGGTAATCAATCTGATCGGTCAGAGCGCAGTTACTATTCATTATATGTCAGTATCAGTTCAAATACGACATGAATAGTTTACTATTGCTAGAACCGTTATCCAGTGGATAATTATAAAGTACACAATGTTAAAACTATCCCCGAAAGCTTTCCAATAGCGCTGCGTTATTACTCTGATAAATGTATCGGTGTGGATTAACCTCCATATCAGAAGGTACAATTCACATTGTCATCACATCCTACCGGGTACCTGTTCCATACTGGTTGATTAGAGGTATTTCAGAACAACCACCTGCTTAGTACATAGCAAGTTTTCAGCCTGAGTCTCGGGGTTTCGGGCACTCATCCACACATTATCTGGTCCGATCATGCTATCACTCCAACCGGACCATGTACAACCAATTTTACCTGTACAGATTATGTAATCTACTTATGTCATGGACTATTAATATTGAAATACAAAATGGAGCGTGGTCGTTTCATCTTGGTGTGTTTAAATCCAGGAGCCAGTCGGTGCAAACAGACTTGCATATCTGACATGACTGGAGAAGTTGTCACCATCGACGTCAACACCGAGGACGGGACTCCATGTACATATGAAGACGACGACGGCGGAATATGCATATTGGGACAATGTCACGTGAGCAGCAGAAACATTTCCCATTTCAAATAATCTTTCCCACTTTGGGGCGAATGGTAACATCAATTCCCAGATAAAAATATTGCTTACAAGGTATTATTATAACAAATGCTCCCCCATCTGTTCAGGATTGCGGAAATATGTTCCATGCAACTATATGTAAATTGGCGATATTTCATTGGTTAATGCATCCCGGTTATGTCATGCTGTGTGCATGTTTGTTCTCAGAACGTGGGATGTGACGGAGTTATGAACTCAACAGTGAAGAGCGACACTTGTGGCGTGTGCGGGGGAGACAACTCCTTCTGCAAGACTGTGACGGGAGAATTCATCAAGATGCCCACTAAAGGTTCAATCTGGCTTAATGCAGCAATGACATGTCAAAATTAATACGTACAATGTACAACAATTAATATTGAAATTTTATAAATTTAGAATTACAATTAGAATACGTTGTATATTTCAGAGAATGAATACGAACAGGTTTTGTTCCTACCTCACGGAGCCAGAAATGTGGAAATAACGAAAACTGAAGAATCACCACATTTCCTAGGTATCAGTAATTTAATGTTTATTTCTTTAGTGATCTATAAAAGCACCTGTAGACCTTTAGTTTTCCCACGTTCAACTTCAAACGCGAGAATTCCAGCGTATTGCGTTACCTAATTTCGTCATATATAAATGTACATAGTTACAGTAACAAATCCCCAAATCACTTTGACACCGAGAATGCACTTGTATTCAAAGTAACGTACTAGTCCGAAATCACGAAGGGTTTTAATAATGGTTTCGAGTCCAAATGGTCTGGGTCTCGTTTCACAAAGCTCTCTTATCAACTACCAGACCATAGCGCTCTCTTAACAGTGCATTAGCTATCGGCAAATGGAACGCTATGGTCTCTTAGCGGATAAGAGAGTTTCGTGAAGGGATACCCTGATCGTTATTTCTATCGTAAAAAGTTTCAGGAATATAAATACGTAAACCTTACGAGCCTGAGCATGAGCTCGTAGGCCGTACTTAACAAAGTGTACTCTCGTGGGCTGGTGTTCTTGAGACTTATTGAACTATTAACCCAAACCTCCGTGGACTGTTTCCAGCAATGAAGGACCCAGATCGAGGCGACTACTACATGAACGGGGACGGGAAGCAGGAGCGATCAAAGAAGATTGTGGCAGAAGGAACACTGTTCACATACGCGCGCGGGCAAACCTTCGAAAGTCTGGTTTCCAGGGGGCCATTGAAGAAAAACCTGGAAATTATGGTCAGTTGGTTACCATGGTTTCGGACAATGGAGGACGGTCATACTTTGGTAGATAATTCATCAGAAATAGTTGGTCAGTTGTCGGTGGTATTGTATTGTTGTCGGTAAAGGTAGTTTTGGATTTTGTTCAGGTCTTAGTAGTTAAACTCAAGAGGAATAGGATTGCAATAGGTTTCAGCTTGGTAAAACAGTAACGATAATTGTATTAGAAGGTGAATGGCAATGGTTTCAACTTTCAAACTGGTATACATGTAAATAGTTTATAATCCGGAGAAAGCCATGGTTTGGTTAATTCGTATACAACATTGGTTAGTGCTATTTGGGTCTCATGTAATTATTTCAAGGTGCAGATTGTTTCGATTAGTTGTTGATAAAACCACAAGCATTCAACCACCTACCGCCACCGCTAGCACCACCCCTTCTCTCTCCCACACTCCACTGGTATGACCCACCCACACACACAGCCCCACTGGTCCAACCCACCCATACAGCAGAGGGGTGAAACCTCTTTCAAATTGCTATTAGAATTTTACCTGGCCCCGAGATTACGAACGATTGTCTACTCAAGCTCAAATTTGATATGGGAATTTGTGAACAAAACCTTGAGCGTGAGTTCGTATTCAAAAACGTTTCCTAATCTCTGGGCCTGAGCTACGTCGTCTTCACGATTGAGAATACGTACCTCTCTTAGGTATCCATGTTGGAATGCGCCATAGTTTCCACGTCGGCGTGAGGCGTGTACTTAAATCCCAAATAATAACAATTATTGGTCGGTACCATTATCGCAGTTATTTCTTTTCTCAAAGATAATGTTCGCAATTACAATTATTGCTTTATGGACTTGATACGATATCAATGATATATTTCAACGATTTTTACTATTTTGGGCCTTGCAATATGACGTCATCTTGACTTATTTGAAGCTGAAAGTATGGTAACCGGCTCATCACAATTCTAAGATAGCTTATCTATATTCTAGACGCACGATCTGTTAGTACGAGAATAGTTATCATTGCCATGTTTTTCTCAATTCGCGCCGGAAATACCTGGAAAGCAAACTTGCCAACGATTTAGTCGTCTATCATTTAGTTTGCTTTCCTTATCTTCTTTGCTCTGTTACGTCTCTTTTTAGAAGAACTTATTATTTTCTTTAGCTTCTAAATATTGCGCTTGCCTGCTACTAGTGTGTCTTGCTTTGTCTCCATAATGGGATGGCTATACATTCCTTGGAATTTGAGCCTCTCTGATACTCGGTGTTTGAGCTAGATAGATGCATACATATACATATATGTACATGTAATAATAATAATAATAATAATAAAAAAAAATAATAATAATATTAACAGCAACAACAATACTAACAATACTAATAATAAATAAAAAATACTACAAATAATAAATTAAATAAATAAATAAAATAAAATAAAGAAATATGCGAGATGGCATAGGTAATCCTATGTATTCTAGCAAGTAATGTACTAATTAAGTCAGAATAAATTACGGACAGCTTTCCTGCATATTATACACACACCTTCCTGGACTAATTAAACCCTCTGGGCAATCTCCTATTGCATGTGATGAAGGTAAAACAGATTCCTAATTCCGAACCTCATGGACTCCAAATAGATACTGAGTAAAACAGATCACGAAGATGGCACTATTTGTATTTCCCTGCACTGTTGGAATGCACAGCACTCTGGAAGCACTGACTGATACCCAGTATACACGCGTCAATGGATTCACCTAGTACTGCCAATAGTTTCAATTGCTGACACACGTAAGGCTACTTCTTTGACAGTGGAGTTTCATGATAATATTTGTATCAGTCGTAAGATTGTACTATGCTAACCTGCCATTACGCACATGCTGATATTGAATTTTTCTCATAGCATTAATAATTCTTCCTTCTAGATAATAACCCTTGCACTAGTGCATCCGTAGATGCCTGCAGTATTAGAAAGGTTAACTAGTAATGCGTCATACTCTTAGCAGTATTAGAACTTCGGATCATCGTAATACATGTGGCATCTAATACTGTATATATCGCTTGTTATTCTCGGTGCTCAGTTCTCTTTATATTCGTCTTACACTCGTCTTACTATGATGTCAAAATATTTCTATAACAAATTACATTTGTCTATATTTCTTGCTTTTTCTTGATAGTCAACTACGTCATTTTCTCCATTAATATACAATTATGCATGCGATTTTTACTCAAATATATAATTGCAAATATAGAATTATGTAGGCTATATATCTGCATCTCTATAAATGAAGAATCCATATTTTTTAATTAAATTTATTTTTCAATTTAGCAACACTAAATGTGTCAGAACAGTCAATGAATTTCTCGTAGTATTTTACATCAACTGAATTCACCATACCATATTCCTATTCCGTAAGTGTTTAAATAAAAATAGTTCTGTTGTTTTCATTACCCTGGTGTATCCACAGCTGTTTCCGGCCGGCCATCTTGCCCCGGCCTCGATTTCATATTCTTACACCGTCAACAGAGATGACCACACGCTGGAGAAGACTAAGTTCAAATGGAAGTTTACCAAATGGTCAGATTGTTCTGTCACGTGCGGTACAGGTAAAGTGCGCTTGCGGCTGGTTTTAGTTCCGGTAGAAATATAGATGTCTATACGATTTAGGTTTTTTTGGGACGTTATTTATCTATTTCATGTATTTTTACATTGTTTTACACAAGCTAATGTCAGTGACATCGCGTCGGTATGTTTAATATGGGGGAAAATCTGGAAACATATTTAGGTTACAGTAATATCCATAGCTTGAATACATGTGATGCATACTCTACTTGTAAACAAACATTAAATTCTGAACATTTGGCATTTTCGCATTGACGTTGGTCTTACTGGCGGAGTAGATGCTTATCAGATTCGTGTTTGAATGTTATTCACTGGCACATGTAAGAACACAGTATAGCTACATATTATCGTATTTGTAAATATAGAGTACCTCTTATGTCTCCAGAGGTACCACATAGTATATTGTTAATCACAAAATTAATGCGAGCATGATATTAATGCGAACAATGCGATCTGCGATTTTGTCGCACTTGTTTGATGCGCATTGTATATTATAAACAACCAATATGTATCTAATATCAAGTGATTTCAGTGATACACCAGTATCAGCAAGGAAGTAATCGTATTAACATGGTATTTTCCAGGCGTCCAGACAATACTTCACAGTTGTTTCGACATTGACAGTGATAAACAGATTAATAACGAAATGTGCAGTTACCTTGACCTTCCACGTCAGGACCAGGCCACGTGTCATAGGGGGTCATGTGACCGAATAAGGTGAAACTAACTTCCATACAACCAATCAGTTTAGTGGTACTTGGCATAGCCTGGTTCAGTTGGTTACCTTGCGACGTTTATTCATCTTTCGGAAGGGGATAAGCAACATCTCATTGCTCAGTGGACTATATGGGTGCTGCTACCTATACCAGACAAAAGAAAATCAATGTAGACATATCTTAATTTTAATATCTTAAATTGTTTTAGAGGATTTTTATACGTAAAAGATGAGGAATTGATAATTTTGTTTATACCGTGTACATCTAATAATTATGTCTTGACGAAGATTCATCATCGTGACGTCAATAAATAACACGTCGAGCTGTTCAGCTCGATACATACTGACATACTATCAGTCATAATATATTACGCTGTATCAGTTGTAATGTTAATGATCTAATCTTAAAATCAGCTCTAATTATATACTCCAATTCATCCAACCAACTCAGTCAATGGACTTCATGGACAATGTGGATTGCCATCCCAGAGCATCCTTTCGTCAAGCTCTCGGGTTCATTAATAGAGCATGTGGAGCTCTTGTAGTGATTAGTAAACAAGCCATCTCATGTACAAAATCCGCGTAATTCTATAGTAATGTTTACTCCACCCTTACCAATGGTGTAGTCAGTGGCTAGTATTGGAGTCGGGGTCACGCCGATTCATAATTGATTGCCAAGATAAAGAGAACTACTCTCTAGTTGATACGAAGGCTTCATGAGATGGTGTCCTGGGAATGGGTTCTCGAACCTTTCGTATCCATTGGCCAGGTATAAGAGAGATAAGGTCATATAACACAATACTTTATTACCCACACGGGGAATTTGTTGCACATTTAAGAGAGTGGTACTTACAATACATATGAAGACAAACAACACAGTAAAAACTAGACAATTGGAGTACTTCTAGAGTACTCTGCGTCACACGGTAGATACGAAAGCTTCAGGAAAGGGTGTCCTCGTCATTTGCCAGATACAACTGGGCCATGATGAACGACTACACAGAGTGCACAGATCAGTGCGGCGACCTCGGGTATAAGACGCAGCTGTACAAATGCGAGAAGAACTACGAGGACGGCGCCAGTGAGTACGTGGACGACTCCAAGTGTACGATCAAGGCGCCAAATTACACGGAACCTTGCAACAGACACCCGTGTGCCGTCATCTGGATTCCAGGAGAATGGAGCGAGGTAGGTTATTATATCCACCCATCCCAAAATATCACCCCCCATCCAGCCCTACCCACCGACACCCACATGAAAAAATAACCAAAAAAATAAAATATTATAAACCGGGAATCCAATAAAATATTAAAACTAATTTCCTTAGAATTGATATCCAATGGGAACTGGCCAAGAGGCATGGGACATGATTACTCGTGTGATAACGTTAATGGAATTTTACGACTGAGATTTACGTAGGTTTCCAAGAGATTTCCTCTATCAACGTGTACAGTACTGTTGGTATGACGTCATCAGTCTGTGTTGTACTTCCTGACAGTGTTCGACAAGCTGTGGCGAGGGCCAGAAGTCCAGGAACGTCCAGTGCGGAGTCGACTCGGACGGTCCTGACGTCATCAAAGACCCGTCGCTGTGTGAGACGATCCCTTTACCGGAAGTTACCATGTCATGTGACAACCAGCAATGTCCCATGGAATGGACAGTGGGACACTGGGGAAAGGTATGTCGCGTTTGCATTTGCTGCATGCCATAAATAGAATAGTAGATGTTCGATATTATTTACATTATGTATTTGTACTACCATACGTACGTAGTCTAGGTGTTCAATTTAACCATCTTCCCGCTACCTTATTTAATATACATAAAGGCTGACAACGGGCCTCAGAGGCGCCAAGTAGCGGGGTGAGGGTTAAACTTGGTTTAGAAATAAAACATGAACAAGCTGTGAAACTTATTATTCTACCTCTCCACGAACTCGATGATGCTTATTTAATTGACATCACGGCTTGTCAGTGTACTGTATGAAGAAGCATAATTGTATCAGTAGCACCGAGTGTTGCAGTAAACAGGTGAGTACTAGTTGGTATTGATGAACCAGAGACCGACTCTCTAGAAAGTTGACGTCTTGTCCACGGAAACAGTCTCCTGTATGAAACTACAATCTCACACTATGACTACATATGACTACTGCCATTGCTATTTATATTGCTAATTTTATGTGGTTGATTCCATAAGAATTATTTTATTGATAACCGATGGATATCGTTAGGTCTACTACACCGTCACATTTATAGTCTTGTGAACATTTTGGCTCAATTACGAAAATTGTTGTCATCCAATGAACGTTAGAGCAAATCGTGTCTCCAGCACTTGGCAGATCACGCATACATTACCGATGCTGCATGGTACCTGCATTGCTGCTCGGCGTACTGGAATTGCGCCAAGGAAGGTGACACTTGTTAGCCAATAATATATTACCATTCAATTTATTTGGTTTACCTGTTTGAATGTAGTACAGTGTATTGGGAATGAATTCAGTATTGATATCGGGAACAAACAACATCAGAATAGAGTAACCTCCCTTAACGTGACATGCGCATGCTGAGCAGAGAAACTGTTGGTTTTGAGATGTCTTCCAATGCTTGGCAGTGTTCGGTCACGTGTGGTGAGGGCGTGCAATCTCGAGACGTGTACTGCGGTGACGCTCCCGACAACAACCGTACGGGTGTATACATCGACAACTCCCCGTGCGAACACGAGCCTATCCCAGACGATATCGCGTGGTGCGACGAGGGCCCGTGTTTTTTGCATTGGTTCGTAGGGGAGTGGAGCGAGGTGTGGTATTTGTGGTATTCCACAGTTTTTATCACCCCACATATATGTAATGCCCACACTATGCACGAGACGATTTGTGAATGCAATATACAGTATACTATTTTATCCAATTTCTTCTTTATACATTGGACATTATTTTGTCTAACTTTACGAAAACAGGAAATATATATTAAAGCTGATATAATCAATTTTGTTTTACATTTGTGATTCATCAAATAAAAACAATTCGTTTATATCTTACGTCAAGAACAATGACAACACACTAATATTGTGATGCTATATGGCGACATCAAAGATGCGAGTTCATACTATATAATATTCACTATAGAAGTATAATTATATGTCCACACAATTATCCTCACTTAATCGTGCAGAAGCTATTGCACCGTAACATTAGATATAATGAAGGTGCCATGACCGAGAGAGAGAGAGAGAGAGAGAGAGAGAGAGAGAGAGAGAGAGAGAGAGAGAGAGACCTCA
>JAULBP010054434.1:0-13039 GCA_032355345.1 Lepetodrilus pustulosus
CTTCTGAATAGGCAGTTCTCCCAGGGTATTTGACGGAAGGTTGTGGAGTCACAATAGCTTGGGTTTTCGAGGATGACCCAGACTAGGAGCATTTTATATTACAACTGGCTATACATTATCACCATGCACATCATGACTCGACCGTCCCCGAGTTACTAATTCAGCTACTTCGTTATGAACCACCAGGAAGAAGTTCACCAATACACGCTGGCTGCCATCGTAACAGGGCCATGCCGATCCTGGAATTCGAACCCGAGTTGCTGGATTGTGAGTCGAACTCTCTTCCAAGTGAGCCAACAGTTACCCTCTGGCCAAAACCACTACGAGCATCTTATATCACACCCGGCTACACGAACAAGATTAATACGACTGAAAATGAGTGTTTTCTACCTGAAACGTTATAGTAACCTGATATATCCACATTATTCCCCATCCTATATTGTATTATACCCTGCCTCCACAGCAGGGGCGCACACACTTCCCGTCATTGTTAACCCCTTTCCCTGCTGCCCGATATATCTGACATTGCTACATTAACGAGGGGACTGTTACACACAGCATCATCATAATCTGAAACGATGACTTTCAAACTTTCCCGGAGAGTCGGCAAACAGTTTATCTGGCCAGGAGAGAAACACAATGGTTGTGCCCCCATCGAGAAGTGGCCTTTGTCCCCCTCCTGGGGTATGACAATGCCTGGCCGGTTACATCGCGGGTAGAATCTCCCCGGGGTCTCTCCGGACACGTGTCTACCCGGGGTATATAGCGGAGAACTGCGACTGTACGATTGACTGTAGAAGTTAAGTAAACAGATTATACAGGTGAAGTTATTAGAGATTTCGCAGGTGCGACTCTAGTGAAACTAGTTTCAATGATGTCGGTATTTGACCTGCGTTTTAACGCCGTGATCGCGAGAGCGCGATTGATGAGATTAGTAATGTGGCGAAGTCTAAATTCCAAGCGTCTGGCGGCATATCTAATTGTCAAATTACGCGCAACTTTGCCACAAATAGGCAGTGCAACTTTATTCAAACTAAGCAAATAAAATATTTTTAGTACATAGGGAGATATTATATGTTGGCATCAGCCTCGGAATTGTCATGTTATCAACCGAATGCAGTATCTTCTTTTGTTATTATTTTATCAATGTGTAATCTATCAGTCAAAGTCAGATTTATTTCCCTTGTTTACCCCCCTTGGCGGTACAAACGCGTAAGAATACATCATATATAATAATGTTAAATGGCACGTGAACAAGTGGAGGCATATTTAAATATCCGTATAATATTAGTACATGTATAAATGGTACGTTCATACATTGAGATCATCATAATATTTTTAATGCAAGGTGTATAATATTTTAAAAAGTTGCTAGTTTATTTAAATCCTTGACTTTTTCTGTAATCATTATTCGTGAAAATATGTTTAGTTTGGGGGCCATTTAGAATATCTTATTGAAATATTAAGTTACTAAAAATGGCAATTGAAGATACAGTGGAATTCATCGGCAACAGCGGTGGAATTACAAACTTTAAGGGCTATTTCTACTCTAGGAATACCTATCCAGCGGTAGATGGTATTTGCACGTTATGAATTTTAAGAGAGGAATACATATTGATTTGGTAAGTAAAATTATATTTTTCCAACACTGGTGAAGATAAAACTGATAGTACAATCGTTTTATAGTGATAATAAATACATGGTAGATAGAAAACATGCATTATACATATATATATACATGATTGTACAACTATTTCCCATTACTAATTAAATTGTGTAATGGGAAATAGTTAAGAGTTTAGGAGATATACCAGTTTTTCAATAGTAGGGTATTTACAGAAGTAGTTTGGGAATATCTTGTGACGTAAATTTGATAGAGATTGACACTTTAGTAAGAAACGAAATTCATCGCCAATTTCTATCTAATTTAGGTATATTTAACCACCTGCCTGCTTCTATTGGTAATCTATTATTTGATGTTCTAAATTTAGTACTGCAGATACGTTGTTTGTAAATTAAATTTAGTAAGTAAGATTATAACCATGAATCAGTTTTACACTTTGATAGCCTATTTATATCAGTTTTCCCTGTTTGTTTGAATTGGTCAGTAAGTACAAGTTTAGTACTCCACATTACCGCGCCGTACATTAATATTGGTAGTATTAGTTGGTCAAACAACTTTAGTTGGCAGTGTATAGCAAATTCCTAATGGACCTGCTTGTCTTGCTTTACATAATTTACCATTACTACTGCCTAAGTACAAGTATTATTTTGTCACTTCAATAGGAGTATTATTTATATAAAATTGCATTTGTTTCCTAACAACTCCCATGGAGAAAACTACTACTGTAGTTTTGTTTATGTTAACTTTGTGTTTCCAAGTGTTAATAATGTTCAAAGATTTCCAGAGCATCGTGTAGTTGTTTGGGGTTTTCTGTCATTATTACAATTTTTAATCCTACTACATGTATATGCAGATGATACTGTAACAATACACAAATGTTTTCTTCTATTAGGTTATTTACAGATTTTAATCCACTAAGATTACTACTAGCTAAACATTATTCAAGATCATTTAAATATATTGCAAATAGAAATGGAGAAAGATTTCACCCTGTCTTACACCTTTTTCATACGGAAAAAGTGGGGACATGATATTATTATACTTTACACAAGGTTGAATGTGTTGGTACATATTAGAAATTAGTTTGTAGCATTTACCCCTTATATTACTTTTAATGAGTTTATTCCACAATTGCGAATGAGCCATAGTTGTGCAATCGTATCATGTTTGCGGTTGTTTAACTTACTCTGTGATAAAACGAATACTAGTACATGCGCTAAATAATTAAACCTACAATCGCACTGAAAGAATTGCAGGTTATTGCTAAAGGTTTTCATTGAATAAAGTTCTGTGATATATGCCTACATGCACATATTTAAATTACATCTGAAATAAACTCATTACGTAGTTGAGGTGCTGTCTATTTTACTTTTTTTACAATTTGCATGCTTGGACTGTGACCATAGCCTCGTTTTTGCAATACTACCCAATACACTAATGTACCTGCCTCGCTTTGGGTAAATATCAGCTTGGGTGGTCGTATTTTCAACACAGGTGGCCTGCTAGGCTAGTTATCCGACTAGCTGCGTTTCTGCGTATCTTTATGAAAAACGTGAAACCAGTACATATTCCCATTGGCATTGACTACTACACATATATGGTAGAGTAGTTTACACTAATGCTATAGTCAGAGGACGATGAATATTTATATTCTCGACTGAAATCCGGGCCAAAAGAAGTTAAAATCTGGAAATGATTCACTGTTGAACATATGCTGATATTATCTATTTGTTATGAAATAATATTTATCTCAATACTGAAAGCATAATTGGAAGTATGCACTCTATTCAGATATAGATATATTAACCACGTGTGTGAATAAATAATACAATCGTCAGGTTTGGAACAACACAGAAGTCGGAAAGCCAAGTAAAACTGCAGCTAGAAACTACAATGTTTCTGTCTTGGTTATCCTCGCCACATCGCAGCTGGTATGATGGCTTGGGGAGGTGGTCGCTGGTAAAGCTTCAAGTAATTGTCAAATAAAATAAATTAACGAAATATATTTTAGAGCATTTGACTAGAAACAGTTTGTAAAGTAACTGACATTAATCCGATAGAAAGTCGGATAATATATTGCCGATTCTGATATTGACAGATCTGTGAGTTCCCCAATCAACTGTATTCCAGAGAAGGGCACTTCCGTTATTACTGCATACATCTATTAAATAATAATAATATCACTTTACAATTTGTTCCCTGATAAACACTATGACAATTATGAATACCGTTGGACAATATCTTTTTCAGATGAACCTTGGCATTTAATCACATAATCTATGGAATGGAATTGCGCACACCAGACGACACCAGGTGAAAATGGGGGTAATCGATTGAATACCCTCAATCCATGGAATGTCACCTGTAGTCATAACTGACAATTTCCTGTCAAACAGCCACCATTCACCCAAGCAGCACAGACGTAGTAAAACTAGGAAGACTAGTGTGACTAAGTGTCCAACTGCGCATGCGCGTGTAGATCTGGAACCGGATATTCGTTTTCCACGTTCGATTTTAGTCGTGAAAATGTGGGCCGAACACGGACCACCTCTTAGATTGGGATCGATTTCTACCCTCCGTAAATCGGTCAGTTGTGACAGTATTTACATGCACATTAGTACAAGCATTGATATAAGTGATAATACGAAACTCTACAGTGGGAGTTCAATGTCGCCGTGTTGCTATAGGCCTACTATGCTAACGTACAAAAATAAGGGGACACGTAATTATAAGACATTTCCTTTTTTGTTCAAAGATAGGCAAATACCATTACAACTACTTGACTCAGTTTTCACTCAGTTTTCACCTAATCTAGGCATACTACATTTTCGCACCGCAGGAGAATACTTATTTCGCTCACTCTATATGCCGTACACCCTGGCACACATCTAGAGAAATTTGCGCAACCGGCCAACCAATGAAATAACTTTCCCGATGAAATCGCCGTAAAAAATCTATCCAATGAAATAGATGTTATCATTGTTCTATTTATGATTCCTATATAGACTGTTTCTCTCTATGTGTGCCATATATAGAGTGTGCGGAATGAGTATCCTTTTGGTGCGAGGATGATCATACTAATACATGTACTAATACTAATACCACTTTATGTGTCCGCTTTTGGAAGTAACATAACAATACCGTATCAATATCGTCGTTCCCTTAAATGTTGATGGTAGTACGCCTGCCTATATTACCAGAGGGTGATGCTACACACGGACATCCCATATAAGTCCACGGATGATCCACTGATCAATATTACACGTGTATCGCTCATCAGGTTGATATTTTGGATAACGTTATTTAACATTGCTGGGTAGACAATTTAATACTGGAAATTAGGCAATATGTAAAGCATGGGTAGATAATGTGTAAACTATAACATGATGAGTTTACTTAATGTTGACATACATTAATAAAAGGCAAGCAAGCCACGTTATATCATGATAGAATTCGACATACAATGTAACTTCTGATTCTAGAATGGTACACCTATTCCGGAAAAATCGGAGAAAAGTTCTGAATAAATGTACTCGTACATTGTAAATACTAAAGTAAAGTAATAATAGAATAGATCCACGTGCAATAGGCGTACGTTTGTTTTATAACGTAGACATGTATGCGAGGTACCAGCGGCAAACTAATCACGACCTTTTGGATAAAACATTGAACACAACTAAGGACAATAAGGACAATTTCACGTTTCGAGGTACATACAGTTACATTTTGTGTTAATCTCCGTTCAGAAAGCGGATATAAAGTCTTGCTCGTAACTTGACACGAACAGTTAATAATTGATTTTATTCCCATTACCGGAATACAGTGGAGGAATACGATATGTCTCAAAGCAATTTTATCTTTTTCAAACGCAGCAATTATGATGCATTAATTATTAACAATATCGACTAAAACATTATGATTGTTTTTTCCCCTATGGTATGTAACTTCATTTCCGTCTGTTGTTTCGTCTGTTGTTTCGTCTGTATGATGTGCTTTTATTCCCAGGAAGCTGCACACTAAGGTTGTAATAATGATCAAATGGACATCACATTCTATCGTAATCTGGAACTTCCAAACGGAATAGTAGCCTTTCTTGTCCACTCCAAGCAGGCAGGCTGTATTTAGCGTATCGTTAAATTTCAAACGTCAATTGGAACCATATAACAGAGTTGTAGAACAATCTACAATATAATTAACATCCTCTATAGATAAGATGTTAGACATATAAATAATTTGTAAATGTGTGTCAGTTATGTTGGACTGTGTTCGTGATTTCTTCTGACAACTCATGGATAACTTCCAGCTGAGAATAGTTGACAAATGTACAAAGTATTGATATTTCCTACATGTGCTTTAACAACATCGATCACTTCCTTCATCTAAGCATACATGGTAGGAATGGTTTCCATGTTGAGATAGTGAGATGCCATGTACTGTCAACACTTCACTTCAATATGAAAGTATATTGTAGTCATGCACATACTTATAGACATCTGACGACGTTTCTTATCAAGTTAAGTTGTAAATGTGTGTGGGGGAGGTGAGTGCGTGCGTGTCTGTATGTGTGTGTATGTTTGTGTGTGTATGTATGTGTGTATGCGTATGTGTGTGTGTTTATTTGTGTGTGTGTGTGTGTATGTGTGTGTATGCATGTGTATGTGTGTGCGCATGCGTGTGTGTATATTTGCGTGTGTGTGTGTTTGTGTGTGTGTGTGTGTGTGTGTGTGTGTGTGTAAAAAACAATATTTCTCAACTCGAATTCTTATCAATTATGCTCTGAACTTATCACCATGCTAGTACTTCTTACAGACAATCTCTGTCTAAATTGTGTAAATATTGATCTTGTAACAACACAGAGCAGCTGAAGAAGGAAAAAACTTACTCATAGGTCCCAGTTCACTTGAATAAATCGGATTCATTTTTTTCTTTCCGAATTCCAAATTACCCCCAAGCCAGTTTCCACATTCTATCTACTGATACGCTCATTACGGGTGTATTAATTACAATAGACGGTGACCCGCGCTTCAAGGGTCAGACCGATATCTAGACTCCCCATTCCCAGTCAGCAATACCGTCCAGATAAAGTTTGACACGCACTGATTGATAGCTTCGACGTCGACCTGACGTCGACCTGACGTCGACCTTGTCAATAGCAATCAGAGCTGATTGGGTCTACCTGGTCTAGGCCGATAAGAAGGCTTTACTTAAATCAACTACCGTAATTTCCTAATCGCCAGGGTAAGACCATGATGGCTGTGGGACAATTCAGATTCCATTAACAGACCACACTTAATCCGATTTTGGTCTGGAAAAAATGTGACGATTAATTAGCTAAAAATCCGGAAATGGCAATACGGCAGGTCACGTGGTTACATATGGCGGATATCATACTGTGAAGCGTCAATGCATTTGCAATTAGTAAAGAGGTTTATAGTGTCGTATTGGTTTCATGAAATCTATAAGACATTGATAGAACCATCATCATTATAATCATCATCATCATCATCATCATCATCATCATCATCATCATCATCGTCGTCGTCGTCATTATTAGCATATCATCAGCATCAGCACATGAGCTAATATCGTGGCCACTCGGTATACCTAATCCAGGCGTAATTTAATATGATATGAGAACTAAATTGGCGATCATGTTTTCATATGCAAATCAGACAAGTCAAAGACATTAATGTTATAGGATAAACTTCATTTTATTCATTAAGGTATAATATAGGTAAGACAAACGGCACTACACTCTGTGAACACTAACAGAACACTTCAACAATGAACAGCCGACCCGTCACATCGCACACTAGCCAATCAGAAAGTTACGCAGTTATCGGCGATAGTTGCCCAATAAAATGTTCACTAGAATAATGAACTTGTGGGACTATACCATGTTATTTAATAACTTTAAAAAAAGAGAACTAAATTACAATGATGGTGAATTTCTTGCCGAATTCTGAGCATAACGCGGTAACGGGCATAGCAACAATCACAACTATAAATAGGAAGATAAATAACACTGATAATTAACACACAATTCTAACACCATGAATAAATATTATTTTAGTAATAAATACTTCCTGGTATTGGAATGTTTAAATAATATCATGTCCTAATAAATAAGTTGCATTTTGGTATCAAACCAACACTTCTATCGAAGGAAATAATTATGAATGTATGTTATACAAATACAACCAATATATATACATTTGATCACATGTTCAAAGACACTGACTGCACACTGGGTTTCCAGCATCACAACGTGCAGGAGAATGGATTTCTAGTCTCAAGTAGTATATCATAACGTTAATTTCTGTTTCAAAATCACAACCGATTTGTATCTGGTGCTCATGCACACTCACACACACCATAACTCTTAAATATATACACAAACAATTACACGTATCACGTCAGAATATAACACATTTTCTCCAATTAGAACAGCCGACACACGTTTTCCTTCTGGTAGAAGACATTCAGATGTGGATCTGATGAATTAAGCTGATAAACAGGTACAGTATATGCATTTACATACAGTCAACATTCTGGATGAATGAAAAACAACAGCACACACGCACACAAACACTCATCACTTGATAACAGTTAAATATAGAAATAAACACTTCAATATTTGAAACTAAAACTGCACTTAAGTTACGATGAAGTTTTACTATATGTAATGATGACATTGACATGCTACGGTATGCAGTGATTTCATAAGGATAATGAAAAGACAGCTCATGTAACCACAGTTAACCATACAACACACTGGCTATAGAATTATATGATACAGAGCTGGACGGATTTAGGGCATTTCGATAACCGAATTATCGTAGATACATATCGGAATACCGATATTTGTATATCGGAGACAACATGGTAGGTGTGAACATAATAGTAATCGTCAACATGGACGCAATCATCGGGTACATGAGTCCAACAACGCTGGACCTCACCTAGTACTTAGCAAGTACCTTGGCTCAAACAATAGCGTCTTATAATTACGCTATTTGCTATAACTATGAAGGGGATCAAGAGCTTCTACATGTCTGGATAAACCCGAATGTCTGGATAAACCCATCCTCGAAAACACAGGCAATTTGACTACACTAACCTCCGTCAAATATTTGACGGAGGTTAGTGTAGTCATACTGGCCTGTGTTTTCGAGGATGGATTAAACCCGAATGTCGTACTTTATCCGTACATTTTCTACCAGAAACATTTAGAATAGATTACAATACAAATAAATTAACAAGTTATGTAATATGAATGTATACCCTGACTTTACACTGGTAATCCCAGTACTTGAGTCAGCGAATGAAACCATCCCTGGCGCCAATATTAATTAATATTGTTTCAGCAAAATGCTAACAAAGCCACAACAAGTAGTGCTCGTCAGTTAATAGCTTTACATTCTCGTTCTTTATTCCATGTAAATATTCCATAAAGGTATATTTGTTTAAGCACATGACTAGCCGAGGCAGTAGACCGTTTACACGAGAGTCAGGACACGCTATATAACGCTATCTAACGCTATAGCTACGTGAACATAACAATGAACAGAGTAGCAATCAGCTACGCAAATATTGACAGCCGATAGATGATTTGCTTCACTAGTAGATTGAAATGAAGTCTATAGTCGGACCTTATTGGTAAGGTTTTGGTGCCTGTCTAGTTAGAATGTATACACTCTATTCTGTGGTCACTTCTATTCTGTAGTTGGTCACATCTGCTGTGATCACATTATATACTAGGTTTGTAGTATGGCAGTGTGCAATAGCAGCCAACACATACCACATAGATTGCCACTGAATGCAACATTTTTGTTTTTCTTTGTCACGAACCCTGATCTGTCATTACTAAGTACAAAAGAGTACCCAGAGCTTATTAACAATTCAGTGAAGATGAGGATACCGATGAAGATGGAACATGGGCGATATATAATACTTCAAAATACATAATTGATTTTTCTGATGTCTTTATGAGCCGTGTCCTATCGAATGATGGAATACTAAATGAGACAGTCTCAAAGGAACGCCGGATGTGTGTTGATGGAATGATGATTTGTAAATCCTTATAAAAATTATCGCGTCAAAAGACTATAAATTGAACACTTTGGTAAAGTCGATATATTCCTAGTAACAATACTGCTGTGTATAATGAACACAATATGGTGAACTCGAACACCAAACTCACACATTAAGAGGCGAGATTACAATGCGCAAGATAGGACTATAAATCAGAATTCGCAACTCTCTGTGACGCTGTTAACCCTCTAGATAAACTATCCAATGTTCCAACATGATTTATCAACGGTAGTCTAAAACAAATATTGCCATTGTTCATATATCCTCAGGATTGGATGCCGTGAAAACAGTGAAATTCAATCAGTTTGTTTCTATTTGATATGGCTACCTGCGCTGTTCCTAATTGGTATGGTTACCTGTAGTATGGTTACCTGTAGTATGGTTACCTGTACTATGGTTACCTGTATTGATGTTCTCCGTGGACAACTGTCGGCCACTCATTAACCGTGATTAAGTGCCAGCTTCTAGCGCAATATAATAATCATATTAGCTAAAGCCTGGTATTTGCGCTGATTGAGGACAGCCTGAAGTGGAAACGACTAACGTCAGTTTCCCCCATATGTCGAAACGGAGCTCTACAAGATGGCGACTTTTCGCCATAGAAGTCTTAGACGTTTCAGATAAGAATGACAAATTGCTTTCCTTCACTGTGATCTTGACAAGCCAAGCGGGTTAGGGGTTTGATGGCCGTGGTTTGAAGAACCTCCTATTACGGGCTTTGGAATCAGCAGCTTTGGGTGGGAATGTATTGTCACTACGAATAGTCAAAACTACGGTCAACAGGCACAGAGAGGAATGTCCGTCTTAGGAATGCTTAAATATAATATAATAATAATAATAAAAAAAACAAATGGAAATACTGATATGTTTCAATCAGGACGGGAAGGAATGTAATAGCCCCTATAAGCAAGGCATAATATGTAAGTCTTTGGTAAACCAATACACATGTAGAACACTTGGGGTACTTTGTGGATGGAGTGTCAGAGTGTCAGAGTGTCGGAGTCTAACTGCGGCTTTACGTCTCACCGGAAGAGGCTATATGCAAATGAGTAAATCCTGGACGGTAGATTCAGATATCACTCTTGTGGCACACACGGTACGTAGGAAACGTCGTAATAAATACTCATCTCTCGGACAAATAATTTACCATCACTTTCACGTGCAGCCTCCCTTCAGGGACGTATACAGTTCTTGTGTTCGCACATCTCTCGTATCGTGGATAGAATACTGACCGATTCTTTCAGAACACTGTTCGTCTGGACAAGCTCTCGGTTGAACTGTTCAAAGCTTGAAGGAGATGTGTCTTTCCTCCGGATGTTCTTGTACGCAGCTTCCGCCATTTGCAGGAAGTTCGTTTCCATCATTGAGCATGTGCACTTCAGTCTTTTGAGCCTCGGCGACATTGGTACAGTGTTCTCAAGACTGCATGAATCACCTGAAGTGATAAAACAAGAAAAATGATACAACAATTGGTGCTTTGTAAGATAAGATACATACATTGGTACATGTACATACATTGAAACACATTTTCACGTATAATTATTACAATATCCAGTGCTTGTACAGTTACGGTATTGCACAGACAAAAGCTGCTATGCTGCATTAAATATCTTACCAAATTTCCGTTTCTGTGGTGTATCTGTCCTGTTTCTACACGAATCTATATGGCGCTGCTGACGTTCCATACATTCACATCTATGGTGGGCCGGTGCCGCCCAGGAGGGGGAGGGCAGAGGGCGGTCGTGGTAGGGGAAGTCCCAGTCGAAGACGGCCCTGGGGTGGTCGGAGGTCGGGGAACGTTTGTCCACACACGGGAGGTAGGCGGGGTGAAGTTCCTGTTCACGGTGCCTGTCCACATAGAGGTCCTCATGCGAGTCCACGTGTTTCCGAGGGTACGGGTCTGGAATATACATGGAACTTATGGAGGACTGGACAGAATACGTACCCTCACAACTATACGAGCTTTGTTATTAGAGTATTAAGGTAACACAATACAAAACATTGTCCAAAACATCCGCAGAATTCCAATTCTCAACTTACCATTTCTAATCACTCTGTATTCGTTTTCTATTCCAGAGAACAGTTGTCTTCTCGTGTTGTCAGACATGCTCTCTGCCGCTAGTCTGTCTGCTCTGTCTGCCGCTAGTCTGTCTGCTCTGTCTGTATCTTGGGACTTGTGAGGAGTCTTCAGCTCAGTGATATTCTCAAAACGCAGCGGTGCTTGTCGCCCTTCATGAGTTCTCTTAGGCGTCGTCTCAGATTTAGCTTTGATAATCTGGAAAAACAAGTGTAATCCAATACAAAATATTATCTGGTGTCTTCTTCATATTGTCAAAGCTGACTTCTATTCCAGTGAGACATAAATTATTTATTGAACTCAATCTCTACTTCAAAAGAACTGTATTATTTATATACTTTTTTTTTACCATTTGGAAAGTGAGTAGTTGGTTGTCTGTGGTTCTGAACAGCACACATATTGACAGGTCGTATTTCTGGATGGAGAAAGCATGGAATGTCGGCGGTAATAGGAAATATGAATTGGCTCCTGTTAGTCTCGAAAAACGTTAATTGTGACATTACCGACACTATTGGATACGAAGTGCATTTAGGACATTTCAGACATATACAATAATGAAAAGTTATCAACTGTAACCGAAAGCTAGGCGGTGGCAAGTTACGGATGGCTGCAGTGTTTGATTAAGTATAAAGTCGTACATCGCTTCTATGCACCCGGGATCCATATATAGATTGCAGTGCTTGTGGGAACTCCAGAGCGGCTGTGTAGAGTTTACCGTTACGGTCATGTTATATTCAGCTACCCAGGGACGTAGGAAATGCCGTTGCTCTGAACAATCGCCGTTTCCATCCATAAAGAATAGCGATGGAACAATAGCGCGTGGCAAGCATTGTGCCAACACATATGCCAAGACTATGTCAAGCAATACTTCAGTGCACTTTGTTTAAGCCCAGCCGAGTCCTAGCCGCGTGAACATTGATTATATTGTTGAGACGTGACACATTTTGATGGGCTAAATTGGGGCTTTGGGTAAAATAAATAGTTAGCACTTGTGTAGGGTATTGATAAACAGCCGCGGGATGAAATGAATATCTTCAACTGAGATCTGACAGAATGCAGAGTGATACAATTTGTTATATAGGAGGGTTATTTTAATTACCGTGACTGATCATTTGTGAGTTACAGACCATAGTGTTGTGCTGATCGAATAATTGATATATTGATAATGATAAAGGAGAGAGAGAGAGAGAGAGAGAGAGAGAGAGAGAGAGAGAGAGAGAGAGAGAGAGAGAGAGAGAGAGAGA